>VZSF01004966.1:0-202276 GCA_013398295.1 Chionis minor
ATGATTCTATGATTCTTAAAAGACCTATCCCCTTTTCTACCCTTGGCCCTAATGGCTTTCCCTATTTCACTTAGTGTTTTCCACCAGTTGATCTCATAGTACTTATTTTACAGCCTTTGCATCTTCTGCCATAGCTGTTTCTTACCTTTTTTTTCTCATTCGTGAACCCAGTGAGAGACTTCTGCCCTGCTGTCTTTCCCATTTTCTCTGACGACGTGATCTAAAGCCCACTGAAAGTTGTGTAAGAACTCCTCTTGATTTAAGAAGGCTTTGGAGATCAGTCTGGTGTCATCCAGTTTTTACCTTAGCCTTTTTAAAGCCAAATTTCATGTCTGAAATGGTGTGAGTTTTATTGTTTTTACACAGTGCATGCTTAAATAAAAGCCTTTTCTCATGAAGCAGTTCTTGTGAGGTTCAGTAGGGTAGATGGAAACATTAGGAATATTAATCTTATTGTATTAAAGGCACTTTACAGGTCTTATATGCCAGACACAGCTGCTGCATTTCCACTTTCATCACACTTTTAGTAGGCTTCCAGTGGATTTCATTCATATATTACAGTGTGGAATATATTTTTTTTTGCTACACTAGTAACTGCGGCAATTTATGGTCAGGTACAATTATGTTCCAGTGCAAGAAACTTAGAAAAAGAAAACCAAAAGTGATTAACAATACGATACAGTACCAAACTCTCCCCTAAACCCTTGCAGTAGCTTCAGGTTGGTAAATCCATTTAAGTTTATTGGCTCCACTTTGCTAATAGTATCAGAAGAAAGGGATGACTGAGAAATGACCCTGGAGACCGGGCAAGACTAGAGAGTGGTGTCCCCTTGGAAAGCATATAAAGATTTCTTCACTGAGTTTGCAAGTGCTTGTGCTTTCAGTGGTGCAATATAGACCTGTGAAATCTGCAGCAAAACCTGTCTTGATGTCTTGTTGGAGGCCGGGGCCTGATGGGGGAAAAACTGCTGCTGTGGGGATTTTGGGGAACGTCTGTTCCTGCATGAAAGGATCAGAAACAAACCAACCCAGGTCTGAAGCTGGCTGTCAGGGGAAGCCTTTGTTCATATATCAGCACATCTTACCTAATATTGGGGTACTGGTGTCTGAAGGGATCACTTGTTACCCTCTTGCAGAAAAAAAGAAGAAAAAGGAAGATTAAAAGAAAAAGAAAGGGAAGAAAAAAATATTCTTAGTTGATGCAGCTGGTATAGACATGAACATCATGAGAACACAGGCACAGGCCACATAAGCTGCCATCCCCCAGAGACACGTCCCAAACTTGATGGGGGAGGCAGATGAAAGTATTCAAATGCAGTATGAAGGAACCCACCATGGAGTTCAGTCTGCTGCAGGAGAGGTGAGGATGGGTCAGGGCACCCTGGGGAGGCTGACTCGAGCCTGTGCTGAACAGAAAGAGGAGGTTTACAGCATATCGCAGCTCAAAAGAACAAAGAACCTACCCAAACTCATCTTGTATTTGTGCCTACACAATTCAGGGACATATCTTGCTCATATTTTGAAGGAAGTTCTGTCCAATTTCTTAATCAGGACTGCAGATTCAAAATTTCAAAGGAGGATGGTGATATATACAGAGGACAAAGTTCAGGTCACTGCATTATTCTCTCTGACTGTAGTTTACAGTAATTACAGTGTTTTCTGGTGTAATTTTAATCTCATATTCCTGATGTTTAGACTATTAAACAATAAAATGCTATTAGTGTTTATCCTCTTTAAACCACTGACACATATTAAAAACTTTACCTGAAGCATAACAAGCATTTTTCATATCCGGGAATGCAGAAAGTGATTCACTGTGGTATTTTTCATGACAACACTATATTTGTCACGGCACAACCAATTACTGCAGTAGGCTTAGTTCAGACTTTTTTTGCTTGAGAAGGAAGCAAGGATACTAGCACTTATGAAAATATACTTCTCTTACTTTTAATTTATGTATTATTGATAGAGATAAAGTCTCAGCAGAATTTAACAGTTTCCACCTTTGAAAGAATAATGTTCATAGAGTTTGTAAGAAAAAAATATGCTTGTCTCTTTTTCTTTTTGAGGTTTTCTATATTTTCTAATAAATAATTCAGTGTTTCACGTTACGATTCTTGAGCTTGCTCTCAGATCTATTAAATCCCTGTATATGTAAGTTTTATGAACACTGTTTGTAAAGATCATGTAGAATCTAAGTGCATTAGTGACAGGGGTCATGAAATATTGAGAGATTTAACCACATTTGTGAGATAAATAAGTATTTCTCCCAGAGGCCTAAAAGAGCTGGCATGTTCACATACAACACAAAGCCCTGTGCAATATTGACACATTATATCCCACTATTTGGAATTAATCCATAAAATAACACCAGCTCCTCTATGAGAGTATTAGGGTACTACAACCATTGCAGAATCTCAGGGTTATCCGGGGAGGTGTTTTGTCATTGCAGCAATCATAAAGAGAAGGGAAGGAAATTAAAGTGAAAAATGAAACATTCTTAAATCCACAAACCCTTTTTTTAGTTAGAGTCAATTGACTGGCAAAATCTCCTTTTGTGTTCCTTTTTTTTTCCCCCCAGTCAAGTTCACAGCAGAATATCAATGAGGTTTGTTGAAATGGAAACTTCTCACTGTGCATAATTAGAGTAAATGAAACGTGCATCCATTCTCAATGTGCTTCTTTTATTTCTGTAAAATTTAATTTCTCCAAGAATGGAGGCAGGAAAAAATGGGGTGAATGTCATTTTACATGAGAAGGGATATAAAATTTCAAGGCCAGTCCAAGAATAACGATCGGGATCAGAAATCTTCCTCTGGGATAGGGGCAAACACTTCTTCTCAGCCTGATTTGTGTGCCTTGGTTTTGCCTGTGAAAAGGCATGACCCGCTAACAAGAATTAAGCATGTGGAGGTGTAGACAAGGAGAGCAAATTTCCCCTCAGTATGCTGCTGGAGTAGCCTGATCTGAAAACCTACCACTGCTCCTCTGCCTTGAATTTGCTGAGCGTTGAGTACCATTAATAGAGCTGGAAGCAAACTGTGCTGTCGTGACCTTCCCGAGGGGAGAGCCTGCGAGGGGTTCGGCTGAGCCTGCCAAAGTTGCTTTGCTTGTGATCTGTGTTGGATCTGAAAGAGGGCGATGCTCGCTCCAGATCGATCCATACCAGAGGCAGAAACTGTAAAGTACAGGATTTTGGTGAGTCTGACCCCGGGAAGTGGGGACCAGTCAGGTTAAAGCACTGGGGCTGTAACGAACCATCACTCTTTCCACTTCAGCAGTGGCTCCGTCAATGCTGTGCTGTGCCGGGTGCTGTGCGTGCCACGGGGAGGAGGACAGGCCCCCGAGGAAGACAGGGAAAACAGGCAAGGGAGGAAGAAAGAAAATGATGTCATGCTCCTCTTTTGCGGGTGGGGAGATGGGGCAGGTGAGCATTGGCCAAGGACAGGCAGGAAGACTGGGCAGAGCCTGAGGCCGTGGTCTGAATGTCACCCCAACGTCCTTGGGACTGTTCTCAGGAGCAGAAGTGGTCTGTCCCCTCCACTTGCCAGCTGAGACTTCATCATCTGCTGCCCTGCCAGTGCTCCTCTCCCACCTCAGCTGCGGCACAGCGTGCCTCTGCTGAAGCCACCATCCCAGCATTTGCTGTGAACAGGTTTTCCTGTGCCTTTGGAACAGGCTGGGAAGGTGCACTTGGCTGTCGGTGCTCTGCAGCAGCCTCCGCTGGCCACCCTCTCTCAAATGGGGTGCTGTGCGTCGGCCGTGCTCCTGGGAACACAGCCCTTGTCTCAAACCAGCCTTTTCCTGGCTTAAATACCCACAGGGCTCAGCGGTACGGGGCGGGGGAGTTGGGGGAGTGGAATACAAGAAGCAGTTAAATGCAAAGATAAATTTCTGTTTAATTAAACCACTTCTGTGGGACTTTTCAGGGTGATTGAGCAGGCTATGAAAGCGCTCTGGATGTGCTCAGGCATGTTGTACTGAGGGTGTTCTTTTGTGGATGCCATCAGGATGAATGGAGAAACCGAAGGTAACAGAACTCTGGAACATTTTACCTTGTCAGGTACATCACACTGGGCTTCCAACCATGAAAGGTTAAAAAAGAAAGAGGGCAACGCATATTTCACTCAGTGGGGCCAGTTTTCCTGCTTTTATTGTCACTGGATTTCTAAATTACAGAAGTTGAGACAAAAAACAATAGAGGATGCTCTGTTAAGATGGCTGTTCACACTGTGTAGTTCTCTCAATTGAGATGCCTCCTGCTATAAAACTTGAAGTTTGCCAAGCCCGGAGCAACTCTCTGCTGCTATTATTCACTTATTACTGCAGAATTGCTCAGCAGTCTCGCAGGAGATCCAGGGCCCTGTTATACCCGGCGCTATATGAGCGTGCTGCGAGAGACAGAGTCCGTCTGGAGGAGCTGTCAGCCTGGGCAGACTGTCCTGTCCCAGGGAGGACGGAGAGCTGGCCCGCTGCCCACTCGGTGCAGGCAGACCGCGGTGGGGGTTAGCTGGACGCTAGGCTGCAGCTGCCAGATTGTCTGCTGGGCAGATTATCCCGACTTTAGGAGATGTCTCAGGTCTGTGGAATTAATTGCTTATTGGAAATGCCCGTGTCTCTGCCTTTTGGGTAGTTTAGAGGAGAAGAGTAACTTTTGCATGACTGAAGGCAGCTGAGATGAGTCTTTCCCAAAGTGACATGCTCAGTATCACACAGGCAACCTGTCAAGGACTGAGCATGGGGAGGGGTTTAAGTCCTGGTTTACCACCTAATCCACAAAAGTGGATCCTTTCTTCTCCAGTTCATGAGAGGCTGTTGTCACCAGTCTTTGCCTTAACCAGACATAAATGTTCACACCTCACTTGTGGGGGACGGGAGTTGGTACACAGCATCCCTCTTCCTGTCCCCTAGCTCTCCCACTTCCTTGTACAAAGCACAACCTTATTTTCGTGAAACACCGTACTTCTTTCTTTCATCCTCTGAAAAATGCTACTCTTGCACTTTTGTTTTTTGCATCCTATGAATAAAGATATCCATTTATGAGATACACATAGCAGTCAGACCAGGAAATGTGAAACATACTGTTATTAATTTGGGTCCACATAAATCTTTGTTTGTCACAGAAAAAACCAGATCGACTATTTTTAGAAAACATTCATTCTTTTATTTTGTCTGGCAAGCATTTCCAATCTGAATCTCAGAGAAAAAGCAATCTGTTACACTCAGACGTTTGTGTGATGAGGGGGTCTATCAGGTGCCACAGCAAACAAGCATGTTCTCTACGCAGCATATTCAAATTCCTCTGGTACTAATTCTCTTCCCTCCCCAAAGATGAACAGTGGTAGCTATGCAGTAAACAAAGGCTGAGCCTAGAGCTGTCTTAGCTGTGCTTGAGGAGAAACTCTGTCCACGTCTTTGTGCATTATTTTTTTTCTTTATAGTTCCTCTGTCAGACTTTTTACCCTGCTGACCCTGAGCAAATTTGTCAGAGCAAAATGGTCATCCAGTTTTACAGGCTTGGGCAAAGTAAGCAACACAAGACTAGAAACAGAAAAGCAGAACGCTGGACTATAAATTGCAAACTCCCAGAAGATAAACTCAAGGAGAGGCAGAAGTTGAAACACTAATGCAATATGAAAAGAGACATGCCATTTAAATCAGCATTGTAAAGGGTCAGTCTGCTATGTGAGCACAGGATTTTTTGCCAGCTACTCTCTTTTTTACCTTGTCATGTCTTTAATGGGTTTTATTTCTCTGAAGATGAGGAAATTGCATGCTTTCTTGAATAGAATTCCCTGATAAGATGATATTCCAGTTACTCTCCTGAAAGTAAAGTTTTTGCTACAAGGTGAATAAATTAAGGTGTAGAAACTGAAGCAATCTGGGCCATATAGGAGGTGCATAGAAACAATTTTCTCCAATGTAATAATATTTTTGTCCAAGGCACATTCAGAAGCTTATGTCCACAATAAGATAGCAATCCTGCAAATTTAGTAGGTCTCATATTTAATCTCCAGCTCAAGTGACAGCCATAAACAATAAAAACTTATCTCTGACAACAGGCTGACACTACTGACACATCAGTCAGCTCTGATACGCTGATCACAGGGTCTGCTGGTCGGTTTCAATATCCTGCTAGGAGCTGATGTATCTGCACTAAAACATTTAAATACGCTCCCTTCTCTCTGCGCAGGGCGAATGCTGCTCGGCAGCAGCTTTCTCTCCCCCAGTCCCCCTCCTCCTCGAGAAGGATCTGACATGCAGGAGTGCACAAGGCCTGCTCTGCTTGTCACTTCTGCTTAGCATCTTGGTGCTAGGGCCATCATGAGAGGAACTCATCTGGAAGAGTAATAGGGGCTACTACAAGGTATTTCTGGGTCTTGCGTTGCCTTGAATTATTAAGGTAAAAATACTTGGATAATGCTGTTCCTGCAGTTTCTCTGAGCTCCGTTTATCTCATGTCAAGTACCATGAGCAGTGCTGGCTAAGGAAGCACAAAGTGCAGCATCTGCTTTGCTCTCTGGAGAGGTGTAGCACTGAACAGGCTCCCTCTCCACGACAGAAAGCATTGGAGAAAGCTGGGTTTGCCTGAGCTAAGATTCCTGGAGTTGCCCTGAGGCAATTGACACTCTTCCACACCTTCACTGATGAGCACTCATGGTGGAGTTGCTTGGTAACTCTCTATACCTAGTCCATATTGGTTAAGAAAGCTCCCTGCCCTGACAGCACACACCAGAGTACCTATTTAATATTAATTGTACAAGTGTATAGATTTGAATGAGAGCTTTAAAGGACAATGAACAGCATGAGTATCCAAATCTGGGCAGCTCATATAGCCAAGTCAGTGTATTTCAGATTACTTTTGATAAGAAGCAGAGAAGATATAAGAAAGGGACAGGAAGCATTTTTTTTTAATTTTTTGTGAGGTTTAAGGAGTGAACAAGTGTAGTCCATTTAAAACAAACGAACAAAAAAGAATTTCATAGCGGAACAAACTGGGTAACTTAGAAATCCTACTACTTTGGCAAACATTGCAGAAAAATACAGAAAATCTTCTTATCGAAGATAATGTGCTCTCCTCTATGTTATACAGAAGGCCAACATGAAGACTATGAGTTGGATCCTCTATTCAGCACACCGCTGGGGGAAAATCAGTCCTGATCCTCTGGGCTTATTTTACATCCCAGTTTGTTCTTTTCCTTGCTTCTTCCAGTCTCTCCACCTTATGTTTTTACTTTTACCTCAGTTGTCACCCCTCCTTTATGCTTCAGGACTTCAAATAATATCTGACAAGATTTAGGAGGAGAAAACCTTCTTGTTAGGCTGATTACATCGCAGGTTTTCAATAGATGGTTTTCTTGCACCATCCTCTGAAGGATCTAACCTTGGTTTCAAGCAGAAACAAGGTGCTGGGCATCAAGGGCAGTGGCTCAAATATGGTATGACAGTTCTTACATTGGTGTGTGCCCTCTAGCTTTTCTCTTGCCCATCCCCTTGAATTTCTATCTCCACTACTCTCATCCATTCTTCTGTAATTCCTCCCCTTTTTCAGCTTCCCTCAACTCAGTTCAGTTTAATTTCTTTCTTTTTCTATTCTTCTGCCTCATCTTTCAAATATGCACAATGCTTATATTTTTGCTGCTATGACCAATAGTCTAATGATGATTAATTTGGCTCCAGTAGTATCTTTGGATATAATTTTTATAGTCTTTTTCATGTTGTTTTAGAGAACTGAATCCCTGTTCATGGGCATTTCAGGAGTCAGTGCTTGTCCCAGGCATGTATTTCTCCGCACATCCACTTCCTGACAAAACCCATGCTTACCAGCTTTCAGGGCATAACTGTCTCCAAGTCTCCAATTGCCTGGCACAATTGCTTAACCTCTGCCCTGGTGAGGCCGCATCTGGAGTACTGTGTCCAGTTCTGGGCTCCCCAGTTTAAGAAGGACAGGGAACTGGTGGAGGGGGTACAGTGAAGGGCTACAAAGATGATGAGGGGGCTGGAGCATCTTTCTTACGAGGAAAGGCTGAGGGAGTTGGGTCTTTTTAATCTGGAGAAGAGAAGACTGAGGGGGATATCTCATCAATGTTAAGAAATACTTAAAGGGAGGGTGCCAGGAGGAGGGGGCCAGTCTTTTTTCAGTGGTGCCCAGTGATAGGACAAGAGGTACTGGGCACAAACTTATGCACATGAAGTTCCATCTGAACATGAGGAGGAACTTCTTTCCTTTGAGGGTGGCAGAGCACTGGAACAGGCTGCCCAGAGAGGTGGTGGAGTCTCTGACTCTGGAGACATTCAAAACCCTCCTGGACGCCACCCTGTGCAACCTGCTGTAGGACCTGCTCTGGCAAGGGGGGTCAGACCAGATGATCTCCAGAGGTCCCTTCCAACCCATTCTGTGATTCTGTGATTTTGTGGATGATTTGGATCCTGAAAGTGTTCTTCTAAGCTGAGATACAAGCAAGAGGAATCCCACTCACTGAAACAGAGGGGAACAAAGAAGCTGATGCCTTTCACTTAAGGTAGGCATAAGACCCAAGTACTCCCCTTTATGAAGAAAGGTGACTTTCACTCCATATGTAGGCATTCAGCTACTATCCAAAATGAAACGACGTGCAAGGCACGTGGTGGATGAGCTGATTTCTGCTGGTTATGGTTTTGCATGTTAGTGGTAGGAGGCACTGAGAAGTCGAACAGATGCAGGAGACACAGCCTGGGCAGGCACTGAGAGCATGTCTAAGGGATGGGCATGATGGGGAAGTACTTTGGGCTGAATGATAGATGAGAAAATCTTGGGAACTTGGTCACATTTCTCTGTTGTTCTACCCCTGCTTTTCTGAAGGAAACAGGACTCTGTGTCCTAAATACATGGGCTCACATTAAAGAACAGCCTGATTCCACCTGAGTTTTCTCCACAAATGGAACATCACCCAGCATTTTGACTAGCATTTTGAGCCATCAGCATCACCACTGAGAATGTGTAGTCCCCTTCAATATGGATCTTTCAGGTCTTGAAGCATAGATGAGCCCTGACATTTGTCTCACACCATGGGAGTGGGTCATCCTTTACTGAAAACTTGATAGCATGTTTATTTTCACTTTGTGAGCATCAAATATTTATGAACAACATTCCAGTATGTGGTATTACCAGTGTTTCTTAAAGTGTGTTCTATACCAGCTACTGACAAAGAACTGAGTCCTCCTAATGAAAATTATTCTGGGACACAAACTCTTTCTAAACTACGTTTTCTCAGCTTTTATCAGTGTTTGGGAAGTTGGAAATCGCATTGATTTTAATTAACATAGGACACCTAATTTCTCTTGTATGTTCATGTATGTGAAGGATCCACAAGTTCTTATGCCTTCTGCTGCTCAAGCTACAATGGAGCTTGACTTGAAGGTCCAGATTGTGGAAGAAAAATAGCACAAAAATAGCACCAGAAAAAAGCTTTTTGGTTTATATTTTTTATGCTCTGAATGTCTCCAGTAAAAAGGAGTGGTACAGTGGCAGACAGCTTGGCCTCACTCTGGTCAGCCAGGAGTGATAGACTATATAAACCCAGAAATTATTGGGAACTGGCTTACAGAGTGAGGCTACTGAGAAAACTACCCTGTGCATATAGGATCTGTAGAACCAAGAGAAAGGCAGGTCGCAGTCCCTGAAGTAATATACATCCGATAGGTTACGTACAAATCAGTGAAGGCAGAGCACACAGAGGACATATCTCAGGAGATGGAGTTGAAAATAGTCTACTGGTAGACCTCAGCTGGGAGCAATGGGAGTACCTTGGGAATAATCCCCAGTACACAGGCTCCAAATGTGTAGCACTGGCACACAGGGACACAAACCAAGACAGATACTTGCAAGGATCCAAATGGTGCTCAAACACCACTGGACCTCTCAGGGGACAAGTCTGTACGTCACATAGCTACAAGCTCCTACCTGAGGTGACGTCTTCGGCTCTACACGCAGTCAAATGGAGATTTCTCCTGCAAAAGGCAATATAGCCTAAGAAGGATACTTTTCTATGGGTTATCTAGGAAGAACAGAGAAACTTACCTCCAAATGTACTCATATGTATACCTACAAGTAGTTTTAACCTACTCTGTTCCTTACTGGGTGTCATCTGGGAGAGCATAAGGCACAACTCTCTGGCCTCTGGCTGCCCTACTTTACTTGTTACTTCATAAGCTAGAAGACATTGCCCTGTAGCACACCAGTACCTTCTGGGGGAAGCCAGCACTGCTCTGCTACTGTTCCACATTTCACAGGGTTGTTTGACATTTTTTCCCAGAACTTGGCCCATCTTGTATCATTTTCCTTGCAGTCTAAAGAATCATGTCCACATCCAGACAGAAGTGGGGTTTTTTTTGGTCAGGTGGATACATGTGATGGCCTGCCTTCTGCTGGCAAGAGTTATGGGTTTCTTTCAGAAACATACAGAGGGGCAAAAAAAAAAAAAGGTAAGTATAGTGCAATAGGGTATATCGATGAAATAAGGATCAGGATTTTTCTTCTTTACAAACAAGAGCAGGTCTCACTGTTCTTCTAATATACATATAAGTGAAAGAAGCTCCAGATGGCTGATGATTAGATTTGGTTGCTAAAAAATGTCTAAGCCTTTAACATCTGAAAATTCACAATTGCCAGGCACAGTTACATTGCCTAAAGACCTGAGACAGGTTTATTTGTGGCAACATAGAAAATGAGAGAGATGCATAACAATACAGAAAACTCTTATGTGGCTGAGCTATTAATTATTTCACGATATTCTTTGGGATACTTTTATGCTTGAAAAACACAAGGATCGTATAACATAAGTATTTTTTGGCTGCAGCTTTTCAGAAAATCTGTTACTATAAAATGCCCAGCAGTTTGCATTATGCAGTGTAAATATGCAGCGTATGCTTAAAGAACATGGGGTCCAAACATGTAAGAATGCTCTTCTTCAGATGAAAATACAAATGAAATGACCTTATAATGATCTTGCTTACCAAAAACATTTTTACTCTTCATAGTTCTTACATGTTTAGTATCTTAACTAAAAACTGCAATGCCAAAGTGTGGCATCTTTTTCTCTAATTATTTTACAAGGTCAAGAAAGGCATTTCAGCCAATGACTGAAAAATAATAGTGTACAAATGCACATTGATTTAGATTTTCAAAATTGATTAGCAGTTTAAGACTGTGACAGCAATTTATGTGGTGTTTCCAGTTTACTAGAAGCTAAAATTGATTAGCATTTTTCAAAAAGTACCATGCTAATCAAGGTAAATTAAGTCATGAAATGACTTGATTACTAGGCAATTTGCCCTTTCAGAGGCTCTTTAAATAAAACAAGTTTGGGAAACATTTTCTGACAGCAGATCTGCTAAAACTATTACTTGCACTGGGAGAAGGTAGTAATTTTTTTTCTTTCATGCTTTTCCCTTTGTATTTTCTCATATCTTTTCAGTAAATAACAATCCTAGTCCATATTGCTCTACAGGATTTTTTTCCCCCCTTTCTTCTGCTTTTCACTTCAATGTTTAATTCTATTCATTCTGATAAATAATTCTACGTGTTATCACCCTGCCTGCTACCTGTGAACAGTACAGCAGAATAATGCATGGACTACAATCTGGAAACCTAAGTCTGCCACCCGAATTGGAAAAAGTTCCAGGAGGACAGACAAACTAACAAATCTATCTTCAGACTCCCTTCTGAGTGTGTATTTTATGTTCTAGAGATATGTACATGGCTTTAATGGGAAAGACTCCTAAACATTATTTTCACTCAAGGGTGAGTTCAGATAACATAAAAAATATATTAAGTTGAACTAAAAGGATTTTTAAATTATTCTATGAGAGGTGGCGGAGACAAAATCAAATCATCTTCATTGTCTGTGAGAGTGCTTCAACTCTGTTAGTGGGGAGCGAGGTCTGCCTTCAGCATTGGCCCCATGGTCCCTGCACCAGCTTTTTCTCCCAAGCAGTCCGTATTTCCCCATTCAGTGAGGGGATCATCACAGATCAAGGTACCTTTGAGGACATGCAGCGGCATAGATTAAGGTATCACCTCTCACGCACGCACGCATACGCACACACACTGGAGATGCTGAGCTGAAGCCTGCCTCGTCTTTTGCTCAGTTCTTCACCCCCCAGAAAAAAATTCTGCATAAATAAAGGCACGTAATGGAGAATTGCAGGAACACACTGTATGCCAGGTCAGAGTCCTTTGCATGACAACACAAATCCTTGTCTGCACCCTGTGGCACCCCCCAAAAAGAGACCACGGCCCCTGCCAAACCCCTCCTAGCAATGCTGGCACCAGTGCTTCGTGCTAGGCCAGATGCTTCTTATTTAAGAAAGCGATTAGAAACATATAGCACTAAGAAACTGAAGCTATCTGTATTCACATCTGGCCAATATGTACGGAGCTCAAGGCTGGTTTACTTTAGGAGTGGGCTGAAATCCCTGATTTTCTGAGGGACACAGTATAGCGAACTTCGGGGAGTATATTTAAGTTATGGGAGGAGAGGTGGCTGTGAGGCTGTTCATCAAGTGAAATTTTTTCAGGGTGATGTGATACTAGAGTGAAAGTCTCCTGCTGGAAGGGAGGAAGGAGAATGCAAAAGCAGAAGGAAGGAAAATACATATGCAGAAGAAATGAATTTAAACCCTGAAGTGTTTCTGTATTTCCATTTTCCCCTTTGTATAGATCAGATATGCTTTTGCACAATGGTTCAGATATCACTAAACATATGTAGATCTATGCAAATCTGCAGACACCTGGATTTTGTTCTGATGATATTGCCAGTAATGCAGATAGCTTGGTTAGAAAAGTTAAAAACTAATAGCAGTAGCTCTGTGTATCCAAGATCCCTACATTTCTGCTCTCCTTTCCTCTCCCCTCTTGTCTGTGAAAGGCTGCCTTGCCTGTTTTTCTTCAGACCATTTCCATTTCCAGTGAGGAGCTGTCTTGTGTGAGAATCCTACCTCTGCTTTCACATCCCCTCCACCCTCCACAATATTCAACAATGTTGATCTGGTTTTGTCAAGTTATATGATTTTTTATACCCTTTCAATCTTTTTTTTTTTCCCCAGACTGTCCCTGTTTCCCTTGAGAAGCCTAAAAAATATTTAGTCTTCTTAATAAAACAACATACAGACAGACCTTGAGAATTACAGTGCAGAAAAGTGAAAAATATGTGCAGAGTGATAACTAAGCATGGGCAGCCACGCTGTGTGGCAGAGATTGCAAGCTGAATGTTTTGCTTATGCTCATATTGATTGTAGCTATCTTTCCACTGTCTCACACGAGGTTCATAAATTATACACCCTTGCATACTGTGCCAGTTGGCATTTAAAGTTTGCCCCTTTACCACTGAGAGAAAAGGAACAATTAATGAAGTGGTGACAACTGGTGCTTTCTCCCTTCCTGGGGTGACAGGAAACAGGGACAGAACCCATCCAATATGGATGACATATTCAGTTACTAATACCGCCATGTGAAATTCCTTGGATTTAGGTCTGAAAGCAGAGCAACATGTTTTAATATTCCATTTCAAAATGTTTTTTAAAAAAAAAAAGGAGGAAAAAGGAGGTGGCGAAGAAGCCACCCCCTGTCCAGCTCCCCAGGGTGACAAATGCATCCAGGGGGTTTTGCAGCTCTCTGTTTTTCATTGCAGCCACGCTCCAGAGCCACATGCTCCACACTGTCATAAATACGCTGCTTCAAATGTCAGAACTGATTTACTCCATCACTTGGAAAGAGAACAAAGCAAGTCATTTTTTGAACCCAATAATGACAATAAACAGCAGTAGTTGTTCAAAAATAGCCCAGATGAGGAACTAAATAAAGAGGGCGCTGTCTATGCTGTTAAGCATTATCCATGCTATTCCTACTAGCTTTTACATGTAGTGTAAGCACCTTCATTGGCATTAACAGTACTGCAGCTTGTCAAAAAGTAGTCGTATGAATCAAGCCTTGAAGGACAAAACAGTCATGCTTTCTAAATTTCCACTACAGCAACAATAAGAAATGTGACTGTCCTCAAACACATGGTAAACACACGGTAAAACCAAACATTAGCTGCTAACCTGAATGTCACATTTTCTAGCTGGGCTTGTTTGGATGCATTTGCATGGCATAATACAGGGCTACTTAAAGGTATCAAGGCTATTGTGTACCCTGGAAGCAACATGGTGCTGTTCAGGTGGTCTCCAGCCAGGTGAACATACCTAATGCAGCTATCTTACTTTCAGCAACTCAGTATTGCACCCTATTGGTAAACCCAGAAAACCACATTCAGAATTTAGTAGTTTTATATATGTAATGCCTACACAGATGCCTTTCAGACGTCTGCGTTTGGATTCCTGTTTTTGAAAACCTTACCCACAGTAGTCCGTTTGCACTAAAAATCTAATACCAGTCAAACTACCCAATTTAAATATGCTAAAGCAAATCTACTCCTGTAAATATGCAAGACATCATGCAGCCTAATGTTTTCAAACAGATTACGTCCTATTTAAAAGGGGTGACTCGACTCTAGAAAAAATGAAGAAATTGTAATAAATTAAAGTGAGACTGAAATGTCGTCTAAATTCTTCTACATGGAGCTACTTCACACTTTTCCTTGCTGCATCTCATTCTTCTGTGATTATTCAAAGCTTGTACCTTCCTAGCAGTGAAAACATCAGCCCTGAAACTGGAAAATTCACAAAAACAACATTAATGGTGACGTCTCCTGAATGCCCTCTGCCACCAATGGGATAAATGTTTTTTTACATGGTGCGTACATAATTTTCTTCAATGTCTGAACAAGGCAGTACAGCTGACAAACTTGTTCCTGTTAATTGCCAAATCCTCACTTTCAGGGCTGCATAAATCTTCTCAATAAAAGATCACAGCTGATGCTGTCAGGTCAGGAATCTCACAGCATGTTTTTGGTGCCAAGTCAAACACAAATTCCTCAGGGCTCACAGTGGTAACACCTTCTTACATTTATTTTGTTGTTCTGGATCTGTGGAATAACAGCTTTGAATTCGTTCTGATGTGTTGGTGTTTGCTGCATGTGCGGGGCTGCCAATTTCTGAACTACTTGGCTTGAGAAATTGTGCAGTGACTAAAGCCCCTCTTCTTGCTTCTGGTCCTGCCTCGCTGCCACCTCAACTCCCAGGCACTGCACACCGAAGTATCACCAGGGACACCATGAGAAAAATAGTTTATGTCCGGTTCTTCTTTCTTTGTTAAACAGAAATAGCTCTAACCTGGTCATACTGCTTTTTCATACATCTGATTTTTATGATTTCTGCAAAAGTTCTGTTTCCTTTAGCTTGGAGTCACCCCTGGTTGCCTGGCCTAAAGCACTGTATATCTTGGGTTCAACTGCAGCCTGGTTGTTCCGGGCAGGTATGGAGAGCCAAATCACCTCCATCCTCCACATTTTTAACCCCAGGGCCTCGGGGGCAAAAATTACGTGTGTTTTAGCAGTTCTGTTAATGTCACAGGTAACGCCTTGCTTGCTGGAGCTCTGGAGGCATGTCTGCCACCTGAGCTAAACACCGTAGCTCTCGTCTTACGCTTAATGCAAAACCCAGCCTGTGGAAAGCAAACGCCCACCCTGCCAAGCCCCGTGGGATGAGGTGGGCGACAGAGAGAACAGTCGCCACCTCTTCTGCTCCACAGGGTGACCTTGGACCCACAGAGGCGCAAGCTGATGCTGCTGCTGTTCCAAAAGGGAGTCTACATACGGAGTGGGACCCCCGCCACCACCCGCAGGCAGCACATCGCCCTTCAGACCCTCCTTAAGGCAATAAGAAAAATGGAAAAACCCCAATCAAGGCAAAGAGGCATAGTTTGATGCTGCCTTTAGCATTCATCTGGCTCAGATGGATAGCTCGCTGTGCCACAGAACGGAGGTCTTCTGCCCAGCTTGTGTTTGGCATCACTCCTAGCCGGGCTGGTCCTCTCCCACTGTGAAGCCACCCGACCCCTAGTGAGAGGCTGACCCTGGGTTTTGGTGGGGGTGTGCTGTCACTCACACCCAGCCTTCCCAGATTCCGGCTTCAGCAGCCTCTGGGGGCCTGGTGTGTTTCAAGCAGTACCAGGGACTTGGCACGACATGAGACTGATGGTTCAGCTGCACAAAGCTGATCTCACCTTGCCGCGTGCCAGTCTGCCAAATGAACAAATGATGCCAACAGTACCTCATATTGCTTGGCTGTAACACTGATTTTCTTCATTTATTTATTTATTTTAATCCTCAAGCTTATCCCATTGATCCTTTGAATTATAAAGCAATTGTGGAGCTCTACTGGACTGCACCCATTGTGGAGCCATTAATGGTCTCCTTCCGGGCACACTCCATAGTAGTCTGCCTAGAGAAAAAGCCCCACACCAAGATGGGTTTTCAAGTAACAGGTATGCCCAGCTTCCAACAAGGTCTATCAGGATGCTCCAGTGAACCTGGCTGGGCTTCTGCTGCCACAAAAATCTGCCAACGGAAAAATGGGTTTGAAGAAGCTGCTGCTCCTATTTACTGTTCTTTCATTTTGGGCAGGGAGGGGAACAATGTTTGTGTGCGCCTCTATCTCTGCGGAGCATCTGTTCCCATAGATGATCTTGGCTAAGGATTTTTTGCAGTTGCTTTCCAAAGTCTAACAAATTAGATAGACTTCAGTCCTTTCCCTCTGATAAATGTCATATGAACATGGTTTAACTGCCTTTGATAGATTCGTCCCTAAAGCTTGTAAATACCTTTCTGAAGACCATTGTTGCCTTGTTTGTTTGTTTGCTTTTGTGTGGGGTGTTTTTTTTTTCTGTTCCTAATTTAATTTAATTTAATTTAATTTAATTTAAATTAATTTAATTTAATTTAATTTAATTTCATTTCATTTCATTTCATTTTATTTCATTTCATTTCAATTCAGAATTGGTCAAATCATGTTGGCTGCAGGTTTATCATAGGAAGTTTTTTTCTTACCTATACCTCTAGGCAGATCTAACGACTGTTCTGTTGCCTAGACAGATTGGCCTCCATTGAGTCGTGGATAGAGGGTGTCTGGGGTCAGCCCCAATACATTAGGTAATGAAAGGCAACACATAGATTTGGACTACTAGAACTAACAGTTATGCAAGTAGCTGGACATTATCTGTACTCCATGTTCAAATGAATGGTGTTGGCACTGCAGGATCACAGATAAAGGTAGCATGTTTTTTCTCTTAAATTCCCTTAAAAAAAAAATCCCTTTTTCTTTTATTTTCTTTCTTTTTTTTTTTTCTTTTTTTCTTTTTCTCCTGGGAGTAGAAGGTCCTGATTTACTTGCCAATGGATCTATTCCCGTCTGATCTCTCATACTATCATCACTGATGTGTTCATTTAATAATACTGTAGCTGGAAAAAGGGGAGTGGACAGTAACTGTGAGTGTCATATACCAGTATGCCACTCTGGTTCTAAACAAATCCTGCATTAAATACAAAGGGATTGTTTGCTGTGGGAAAGAAAGTAAAAGAATCATTCTGTCACTGAAAATAAATTGAAGGTTCCCATACATTTTTCTAGCCCAGGGTCACTTTCTATCATGTCCTCATTTTTTTCCAGTCGGGCAATTTTCACCCTTCTTTGTTCATTCTAAGATGGACTTTCTTCTCCAGCCTTCTTCAAACAACCAAACAGCAACCCAAAGTTTGGCTAAAAATCCAGATGGAAGATTACGGAATCTACATATCTTAAATGAGATGGATGAGTAATGCAGCTTACTTGTCTAAATCACTCAGAAATCCAAATTAGATGCCACATGTTACTCCTTAAGCTAGTCAAGAGCATTTTTCTTTTCTTCTTTTTTTTTTCTTTTAATTAATTCAGGCTAAATGTCTTTAATAACTGCAGAGCTGAGGAGAAAGAGCACTGCTGTAAACAGTGTTTTGATTTCATCTGACCCTTGCATTATGAGATCAGATCTTAAGGTACATTATCTGGAAATGGGATGGTCCTTAATTTTTTCCTTTGAGTGTCACTGGTTTAAGGAGACTTCACAAAGCTGGCGGTTCATGCAATCTATAAGCAGTAGCTGGTCACTCTGGTATGCTCTCAGTTGCTACTTGTTAAAAATGAAAAATGAGAGCTGTGCTGACATACAGGTGCTGTGTGTTTCTGGGGGAAGGGCTTTGGAACACAGCTGTAGGGTGGGTACTTCCAGACATAGATATAGATAGATAGACAGATATGTTTATGCTGACGCTTTGCCGAACCAAAATCACAACACTGAATAGCTGAAGATAGGATTAAATCCAGATTTAAACCAGGGAGGCTTAGCCACCTCTAATAAATAACATGCTCATTACAGAGATGGAAGTTGCTTGCTTAGAAGTTCATGTATATCTGGGCGGATTAGCTGCATATTAGGAGATGCAAGCCTTCTGCCTCCCAATAGCTGTGTTCATGCAAACTCGGATGCATACGCCTGCATCTGTGACCACAAGTAAAATACATGTGATTTGTGCTTGAGGAGAGAGTGGAATCTGTTAGTTAAAATGGACATTGTCTTTATAGGTATTGTCCTTCTTGGAAGGGTTCCAAAAATTGAACAGATGGCAAAAGCTGGATGAATTTTCAGATATTTTATCTGGAGCACAATGCAAGTGACGCACTACCATGATGCACGTTCTCTCCCACTAGCATGTTCCCAGACCCGCTCCCATCCAGATATCCCACTGCTAGCCAAAGAAAATATCATTTTTGTTTTAATATAGTCCCAACCCTAAGCCAAAAGAATCAAATCTTAGCGAGGAAGGACACGCAAGTGCCCTTATTCTTGCCTTTTAGCGTGTTTTTATTACAAGCCACTTCTGGGGGGAGGCCAAGCTAAAAAACATGGCAGCTAACTGAATAACAGAGGTGCTGAGCTCTGACCTCAGACACACCTGGCAGCAGGATATTGAGCTAGAAAAATACGCTTAGAGAATTCAAAGGGAATCTGTGGTGAAAGTAAGGCAGTACCTTGCGTCTGTGTTGCTCTCTGTAGTGCTTTGTAAAGCATAATCCAATGGTGCTTCCCAACAAGCAAAGCAGAATGAATGCTTGCCTTCTTTGCATGCCATTCTCATGAAGAAATCCATTTTTCATTTTTAAATATTACATTGCACCTACTTACAATTTCTATAGCCATGTAGTGCAATTTGTTGGCACAAACAATTGATCCTATAAACTTCAGCAATGTCAGGTAATGTCTGTGGGGAGTTCAATCAATAAATAAGCTCTCTCTCCTCTGTTGCTGAGCGATTTCACCACCAAATGACTTTGCTTAATGCTCTGAAAGGGGCCAACCATACTGTGTCACCTGAGAGAAAAAGAAATTTGGAATCTGAAAGCATGAGGAACGGAGAACCACGCACTATAATTATTTCCCTGGAGCTCCATCGGTGGATTTGTGGATAACCACAGAGGTAAGAACTGCTGCCTCCCGGGATCTAATCTCAGAGACACTGAACAGGGACATTTGGACTCTGCAACAGGAAGCAACTTGGCACCAGTGGTGCCCCAAAAAGAGGGTCAGAGCTGCAACCTCAACACATGGGGCTGCCAGATTTCCCAACAGTACAGAAAAGACATGACTGTCTTTTTCTGTGCCAGAGTCAGGGTGCAGGTCTCGCAATGGTCTGACCATAAGCTCTAAGGAGTTGATTAAATCTCTAGAAAGAAGGCAGCAGCTTGGAGAAAAAGCTCTTGGGAGTTTTCCTCTTCTATGCTGAGTCTTGGCTTGAGTCACCTTGCTGACCTCTGGTTGAACACAGATAAAGGGGAACAGGGTTTTATGAGATGGGAGGATCTGGCTTTATGTGAAGGTGTTTTACCATTCAGTTTGAACACGATGAAAGGGATCTTTTTGCATCTAAGTATTTGAGTTTTCTTTTTAAGACCTGTATCAGAAATTAGGCTTGTAGTTGAGCTAGAGAGGTGGTTAGCTTTATTCTGTATTTCTCAAGAAGAAGAGCATAAAAAATAATTCTCCATAAAGTATTTTGTTGGTTTTTGGATTACTATTTTGACTCTTCTATCTGTCCTGTGCTGGGCTGCTGTGACTTATATCCTTCTGCCAGTGATCCCAGTGGAGCAATGAGACAGAAAAGGACCGAGAACAGCTGCTCTGTACAGGTTCCCCACTCCCTGAAACTATCCTTCTTTACTCTGTTCTGTCCCTACAGCCAGGTTTAACCCCCCTGAAGTGGATGAAATTAATCAAGGATCAATTTACTAAATGCTTTTACTTCAGTTGAGAGATGTTTGTTGCTCTTTAAACGGGGCAGAGAACACCCTTCAAATTTTGTTCAAATATATTTTAATAGAAAATATACTAAACAGAAAGATAAGAGCAGGCAGTTCTCCAAAATCTGCTCTTGTTTCACACACCCTGTTCCAGCCAAATGCACCAAGTTAGGCTTGGGACATAGATGCATCAGTAAGATGGGCTGTTGTTTTGATTGTTTTGTGCTGAATTTTACTGAAGGTGCCAGCTGTCAGTGATGTGCGTGGGTTTCTGGTCAGAAAGAAAATGCTGCAAGAATATACCTTGTTAGGGCACCTGTCAACTCCCCATGGACTCACCTTATCTAGTCAACTGTCAGAAACAAACACTTACTGTAGTCAGTTCTGTGGAGCCAATATAACTGTCAAAGAAATTGGTGTTTCTCAGTATCCTCGATATAATTGCCACATCCATTCCCAGACGCCGATTCCAGCAATGGTGTGCTAAGTCTCATCCTCAAAACACTTGCGTGAGGAGATTTTACTATCTGTTAAGAAGGTCAAAGTAGTAGATGTGGGAACTGAAGCCCTCCGGGACGACAGCGTTGGAGGTCCTGGAAGGGGTTTGAAGCCCACAGGTGTTTCTAGGCTCAGTACTCTGGAGGGAAATGCTCCATGTTAATGGTATGTGGGGAAAATTCTTTTACAGGAGCACCTACAGGCTGCAGCCAAGAACTGTGTAGGTGCTGACTGTGTAGGTATTGTGCATATAATAAGGCACAGTCTCTGCTTCAGTATGCAGTGTAAGCAAAGAAGACAGATGAAGGTGTATACATGGAGGGGGAGGCAGAAATATTATCTCCCTTTTGCAGATGAGGAACCGTACAATCTTAAGGTCTGAAAGGTAGCAACTGAACATCAGGGTCAGATTCCCATAAAAGGAACTGTTTACCAATGTTTTTCATTTGCAAGTAGCATCTTTTAAGACATTCAGGAAGAGAAAGGAATAGTGTTGCATCTGAATGAAAATCCTTAGGTGTTATGGTGATGTATTAAAACATATCACATCTGAGTGTTTGTCAAGTGCAATATGCAAGTGGCTAATGTTGCAGTCAAATGCATTTTTCCAAGGAATCAGCTGCTTTCTTATTGCATTTATCAAATATATCTCCATGGAATGATATTTTCTAAGACATGAATCAACACAACATATGTTATAGTGCTTCAGTTTTGTTTTCATAATGAAAAGAAGCTGCTTTAATAGCATCTGTTGCAGTGCTAGGAACATATCCTGCCACAGTTTCTCAGTGAAAAAACTCCAATTTCAAGTCAAAGCACTTGGATCCAGGTTTAAAGGAACGGGCAGGCTAGTTCTGATCGTGCCTGCTGCTACCTAGTTATCTGGTCTGCTCTCCTCTCCTTTCTTTAATTATTTAGCATAGTTAATGCAAAAACACAGTAAAGGAAGCACTCAGACTCAGTGTATAATTTCTGGATGCGGATACTCTTTTTTAAGCTGGCAAGGAATTTTGAGTACAAAGTCCTATTGATGTCGTCATTTTTTTCATTTTGTGTTGTATCTCCCCTATGCTGCAGTTATCTTCTAAAATGTACATTGTAGATGATCTTCCTTTGAGAGAACAGTAAAATGAAAACTTACTGTACTGGGACTTGGTAAACTGCCTTTAATCTAATTTATACTATGGGGCCCCAATTACTGGGGAATTCATATGTTACTAAATGTCAGTTCCACTCTTGTCCTAGCAATGACAAAAACAATTTGTAAGTCATTCTAATCACAAGAATGCCACGCTGAAAAATCTCCTTATTGTTCCTTCACAATTCCCCTGGTAACTGCAAGACTATGCTTTTTCAAGGCCCTTCCACCTTGCACGGCCCTGCAGTAGAAGGAGGTAGCAGATGTTTGGATTTTGAGTCCTTTCTCCAGAGGCAGTAGCAAAAAGATAATAGCAGAGGGTTTGAATAGTTTTCTCTCCTTTTGACCCTGCTAAGGTGCAAGGAGTTATAGAAAAAGGAGCAGTTAGGATCAGGCGATTGCATTAGTTTTTTATCCACTCCAAATACTCTAGCTGTGGCTAATATTTCATATTTCCACACAGTGTGATAGACACAAAGGTGTGCAATGAGTGGAGATGTGATATGTGTTCCAAAGAGCTTCAATCTAAACCGGACCCATAGGGATTTCACAAGAAAAGGGGAAAGAAGGAAGATGTCTGAGAAAAACAGGGAGGGCTTTTAGGGCAATAAACCATGAATTATACAGTCTCTGCTTCCTTGATTTGGTTTTGCAGTTCTTATAAGCAGAACTATAGTCAAGTTATGCAGACAAAAGCTACCCCCAGAGCAGGGAACACCCTTTGAAAATCCCTGTTTATTCAGGAGACAAGGATATATGGACCCTTATGCCTTAGTGATGGGTATTGAAATGCCTGGATTGATACATTTTGCTATATATAAAAATAGAGAGGGGAAATAGAAAACTTTGACATATAAAAGGATGATAAACTAGAAACATAATTTAAAAGAACTCTGCCAGTGCATGAATGTCTGGCATTTTCTGCTTCATGAATTGTAATCTTTGATGGGGGGCAGGGAGGCAAGCTCATTTCAAGTCAGAGAAGCAACAGAGAGAATTTCTGATAAAAACCAAGGTTGGCTTGAAGGTACATTTATATCTCTGTAGCTCATGCTGGCAAGGTCCGAAGACTTTTTGTTTCAGCGAGAACTTAGGACGGTGCCTGGTCATCCTCAAGAAACAACTCCACTGGGGCTGGTAGGGTGGATGCAGTAAGCCACTGCCTGGAGACACATGCTGACTACATGCCAACACAGTGGGATCAGCCCAAACATGGGCAACATCTCCTGCCCACGACTTACTAGGGTATCTACTATATGGATGTGTGGGTACATGATCACCGGTAGGGCGGTCTCCTCTGTTGGATGCACATAGTCTGTTCTTCAGGAGGACGCAAATGGTTCCTGCCTCATCACATTCCTGTGAGAAGGGAGAGGAGGTAGATCCTTTGTGCCACAGGTGAGGCTCTGCAGAGCATACACTGGCCATCACAAACACAGATTTTGCCTATCAGCCAAGATACTTTCTGAGGTTTTTTGTTGGGGTTTCTTTGGGTGTTTTTTTGGGGTTTTTTAATGCTGGGTTGCATCATACTCGCAGAGCAGAACACGTTCAGTAGACAGAAGGGTTGTGGCATCTGGCCCCTGGTAAACAGCCCCCAGCATTTTTCTACCATCCTGACCTGAGATTAAGTTGTTTTGAGAACATCCTGCCATGCTGATAGCAAACAGATGACAGCAGATTCCGCTTACTGAGATGAGTGTGGTCAAGGCTGAATTTGATACATGGATGTGGCACAGAGCTGAATAGAGCTACCTGTTTCTGCCTCTCTTTGCAATGGAATTCTTCTCATTGAGGTGTTTTTGCTCTTTCATACATCCATGCAGATGGTAAAACTCAGAAACAAAACAAACTTAGAAAAGGCAGTGCACAGTTGTATTCAAGAGTATTCTAGCAAGAGCTTATGTAGTCAACAGGAACAAATACAAAAAAATCCCCCAAACTGGTTCTTTTTTTTTTTTTTTTACCCTCTGGAGATTATTATTCTCTGTATCTCACCCCAGTGTTATACTTAGTGCACTAAGCATCCCAGGTAATGATGCAATTTTGACAACATTTTAACTTATTGATGACATAATGTTGCCTCTGAAAGCCTGGAACAAGAGGCATATTCCCACTTGTAATCTCCACTGCTTGAAGTTATATAAACCCACTTATCAACCCCCTAGCCGTCTGCACCCCTTAGCATGTTTCTCCTATCAACATAATGTAAAATGACTGAGTTTCAGGAAACAATAGCTATTCTGTACTTGGCTGCAAGTCTGAGCTCTGTTTTAATATTAGCTTATGAAAGTTGTCCCTTAATAAACACTGAAGTCTTCTGAAAGGGGGAGAAAAATGTCAGCCTGGTCCTTTTGACCTGTAGAAGAGATGTAAATTTACTCACACTAACTGGAAAGCAACCATTGCAGACCTAAAACCTAATCCTTCGAGCTATCATGTTTGCTCAGTAGTGAAGAAAATGATGTCTAGGGACACTAAGCAGCAGTTTCAAATCATGAGTGTGTTTTCTAAGTACAAGGAGCAGCTTTCTCCCTCACAGTTACAAATACAGCTGTGTCACCTATATGATCCAATGGACAGCTGTAGCCAACAGAGGTCTGGGCTGGACTGACAGTAACAGATGAGCCCGTGGTCCCATGTCCCACTAGTCAGCAGCCAGATCTTCTAGATTGGATTTTTATCCATCAGGGGAGTAGGTCTGGGTTCAGTTAGGAGGCAGTCATTCTGTTAATGCTCTGTATTGCTAGAC
This sequence comes from Chionis minor, assembly GCA_013398295.1. NCBI lineage: Eukaryota > Metazoa > Chordata > Aves > Charadriiformes > Chionidae > Chionis > Chionis minor. The sequence continues at coordinate 24,639 of VZSF01004966.1, forward strand.
AATAACCTCCAGCTGGTCCCCGGAGTAACTCCTTCATACTTTTCAAATCAAAACACAGCCAGCTCCAGGGTACTGGGACCCTCAGATAACAGCATCATTCCAGTCTCTCATTTCAAGTGCCATTGCTCAGCGGGGGCAAGGAGAGCTGCGACCTGACCTCTCCAATGTCCTCTGTCACCTTCTGTTGAGCCCAATGAGCTTGATGTATAGGATCAAGGTAAAGAAGAAGGGTGCGTGTCTGGGAGTGCTTTTTGCCGCATATACTGAAAGGCGCTACCTGGAGAGTGGCACTTGTCAGGCAGATGACTAATAAAACATGTGATACAAGTGCATTTAACAAGCACAAACATCAGCTTCTTGAGCAGTAAAAGTGCATCTCCTAGCTTTTTGGACTTTTCCTGAGCTTGGTATATCTATACAATCAACACCAGAAACATGGTCAAGAATGTATATACAAATAAAAAGCACATGTTATCTCCTCTATAGCCTCAGCTCTCATCCCTCTCCTTATAAAAGTTCTACATTTCAAAAGCCATAAATCAGCAGGAAGACATAGTTTCTTCTTTCTGCACCTATTAATGCGTTCAACACAATAGAGGGGGAAAGGAAAACAAGAGGAAAATGATAGGGGGAAATCAAACCAAACCAAACCACTCTTCTTGCAGTTCTGAGAAGCATTTACCAATCTCATCTCCCGTAGAAAAATTCTCCTCTGTTTCAAGCAGTCCTGAACGTACTTAGCACTGCTCTTGAGCACACAAAACATTCCTTGCAATTGCTTTCGCATCCTGGCAATCCACAGAAGATCTTACACATTTATTACAGCAAATCTTTGAAATCTAATAGATCTTAAGCTGCGCACAGGCTCTGAGTGCCCCCACGGCTCCCTGCCACCCCCCTCCTGCCTTTTGCTGAGTTAATCCGCAGCTCTGCCGGCTAAGGGGACTTACCAAGGGCTTTTCGATGGGAGAATGCGGTTAGGAGCTCTCACACACTGGAATAGCTGCTACCCAGTAACGAAGCAGGAACTGAGAAGTCTCACTCTTTCAATAGCTATTCAGGTAGTGCTGCCAGCTTTCTCTGGCTCTCTGCATATACACACATTGGGGTGGAGGGGGGGGAGGGAGAGGGAGAGACGCAATAAACTCTGACTATAATTAAGAGAGCTCCTTTCTACAAATCACAGCAGTGAGAGATCCCTTTAGCAGCCTTTTTAGCATGATTTCTTCAAAAAGGAGTCCCTTACAAGAAACACTGCATCCTTCCTACTCTTTTGTTTTGTTTTTTTTTTTTTTCTTTTTTCCCCATAAGAAAAATTTAAGCCATCTCTCTCAGATTTAGTCATTGATGTATCATAGGGAGGTTATCGTTGTTCAGAGTTTTGATTTTTTTTCTTTTTATGATGAAAGTTTTATTATGAAATTCTGCCTAGCTTGCTGCCAAAAAGAGACCCGACTCTGCTCTTTATAAGGAACAGCCTCCCAGGAAAGCAGTTCAGATCAATAGTTTCATGCATTTAATGACAGTACTTATGAAAGAAAGCATCTGTGCTAAGCAATTGACTAACTGGGAAGGTAACAGTTTTGTACATACATATCACTGCCTTTTTGTACCTACACACACCATTAAGGGAAAAAACAAAACCACGTGTAAATTAATAGGACATATAACAGAACCCCTGAACTATTTTACAGAGAGTAAATTTATGGTGCCCCAATGTGGCAGTTGCAGAAGGAATAAATGTCCAATCTGTCAGTTAGCAATGGTAACTTGTTCCTAATCCACGTGAAGTAAAAACTGTCACAAAATTTTGGAATATTATTGCATTTGGCAAGGGGATTTGAAGGATTTAAGAAAGTTAAATCTCCGAGACAGATCCTTTCTTTATTAAAGAATCCTCTTTCTCTGAAGCTTTAAAATTATTTATCCTTTCATTACTTCTGATGTCGCCTTTGATAAAAATCAGATAAAATATAACCTCTCCCTAAATAAAAGAAGAAAGTGTTCCGGAAGATTTCCCTCCATCAGTCCATCTCTCTTTCTCACAGATAATCACCCATACACCCACCTACACACATGCACAATGCGACAGCAAAAGTAACTGAGAGAAAAATCTTCAATTCCCTTTAATTTACTATCAGCCTTGTTCCCCAGATAGCAGTGGCTTTGTCCAGATCGTGGTACAACCTCAATAACCACAGGGTCATCTGTAAAGCAGATGAAAAAAAGGGTGGAAAAATTAAGCAGGACATATGAATGTGACTTTGCCCCTGTGAGCAATGCAGGCAGAACCACAGAGCCAGCTCTGCAGAGCCCCGGTGTGAGAATGACTTGGTACCACCGTTCAGAGGCATGAGGAAACCTTGTAATAAGAATAGAAGTGGGGAGAACAGAGGGGAACATAATTAACAGAAGCCTATTAAAAAAGCAGTCACAACTGAGAGTTGCCTTATTGACAGTTCTAGCTAAAACAGGGTAACACTTTGCAATGCTCTGTGACACTCTTGTTCAGCCTGCTAACCTTTTTGCAGGGCGTGTTTCCACACACAGCTGTCCAGTTGTTAATCTCCAAAGCATGTACTTAGTATTTAATTACTCTTCATCAAGGACAACTAATTCTGGGGTCTTGCCGAGTATACTAGGAAGTCATAAAACATTAAGTGTTCAGACAGAGGCCACTTCTGAGGTTTTGACTTGTCTTGGTAGCAGAAGAAGTCCTGAAAAGATAGAAATTTCTAGTCTTCCTTGCTCCTGCCTCCTTCCTGCTCAGAGTCGGTGAGAGAGCAGGTGGTGGATACAGCCTTGTGTTTAAACCACAGACCACCTCTTCCTGGCACCTCTCATTCCTAAAGGGGTCCCAACAAAGATGGGCTCAGGAGGCATCTGCAGTCATGGGAGGGCATGGAGAGTAGCACCATGACTTCCAAATCTTTATTTTTCCTGGTATAAAAAGGAGGGAGTATTAGTTGCCTACAGCCTGTGTGTTGCAGCATCTCACTTGTTAGCATCATTGGCTGTGAAGTTCACCCTTACAAAATATATGCTCACTCTTTCTATTCATCCTCTGGAGACTTCAGCCAGGAGAATGGCACGCTGTGGTGCTTACAATGCCAGAGAGCTGCTCCCAAGGTCAGAACTGCTCTGTTAGCACTATCGGGGCTTCCCGTTGGTACCCCAAAGAGAGCCACAACTCTTCCCCATCATAAGCGCCCTTGATGCAGGACCATGAGGGTCTCAAATCCCCTTGCTGCACTCCCATAGCTGGTGTGTCTGTACTGCCACAGCAGGGCAGAACATTGGCTGGGGAAGAGCTGCAGGTACCTGACACAGGTAGAGCATCCCCGCCTCGCAAGCTGTACTGCCTAAAGTTATTTTTTTTTTGAAAAGGTTGTTTCTAGAAACTACAAGTAGGCAGTGGAAATCTGTTTACATCATGAGGGCAACCTGAATTGCTGACATTTGAAATCTTTTTGCATTAAAAACCACCTTTCCAGCCTTCTAGCTACTCCTCCATCTGGGCTTGCTAAAAGAAGGCTTCACAGAGAAGAATGGAAACAAAGGGTTCAAAGAACATGTGTTACCTTTAGAATGATAGGAGGGTTCTGTTCTTAGGGGATTATATTAATTCAGTCAGATCTGTGGGTTGTCACTTGTGAGGACATGCAACTTATACTTTAATAAAAAAGGTTCCTTTTTGTAGTGCAGGTAAAGAGGCTGGGAGAGCTCTCCCATAAATTACTGCTCTACAACTTGGAAAGAACTAACAAATCATCTGTGACCTGTGAATCTAATTTTACTGTGCAAAGAACTTTTCCTCTAGGGCTCTTTTCCTGATACGTGGATCTATTTGCCATTCTTCATTGACATAAACCAATTTCTGTGGTTTGCTTGTCAATAACTGTACTTAACTTTTAATGTGTAATAGTAAAGCCGTTGACCTCCAGTAGGAGCAGGTTCTTAAAGAAACAGCTCTCATTTTCCCTGGGATGTGCAACATTTTGCTTTCAATACACCTCTGAAGTGAAATGTGTATTTAATACATTAGAGGATGGAGGTGATATAAGCTTTTTGTATTTCTTGTGTGGATGCTACTTTCCATCACTATCAATGAGGAGTTTTACACACTGATGTCTTGCTTACTGTCTGAAAAGAATAAGACGTACCTAATATGGCCCATGATACTCTGGCAGTCAGTGTGGAGCGGGTACTGGCTGCTGCTAGCATGTCATAATGATGTTTTTCCCTCTATCTCTTCATCTTCCTCCAAACACTCTCCAGGCATGACTGATTGACCAGAAAAATTACACTAAGGGAGTAGTTATCACCACACTTTTTATAATGATGTCAGAATATTTCCAGACAGTATTACTAACACAGGAGAATTGGTATTGCTTTTACAATTAAAAGAAATCTGAATAGTCCAAGATATGTAAATACATAACTTGTGGAGATAAACAACCTCTGCCCTGCAAGTGACAGCAGAAAAATACTGCAATGAAAGCATTTCACATTTTGTGGTGATAGCTTGGATAAAACTGATTTCTGAAGACACAGCCATCCCCTTTCCCTCCTTTCTCACAAAACTCTAATCATTTTATAGTGCAAAGATGGAGACACAGCCTGCCTTTCAGACAGTAAGTTTTATGTGTGTTAGACTTTGCCAAAATTAAGCATGTACACGTTAATGTCAGAAGTGTAAGATTTTACCCCATTGATTAAAGGCAATTTATGGAAGGTGGGTGGGAAATTTTTGTGCTAACGCTTATATTTTGTTCTAATTTACATCCAGGTAAGCCTAATTTCAGTGTAGTTACTAATGCACAAATTGGTTACCAATTCTGGTCTGCAACAAAATTAAGCTAGTGTTGTTGTCAAATCTAGGAAAGGATGTAAAAAACCCACAAATGCTACCTGACACACCAAGCTTTTGTACATACAAATACTGACTTGTGGCTCTTTTTAAGTCCCTCTGCCATCAGTAGGAACTTCTGCAAGGTCATTGCAGAACCCAAGCCTCAAGGTCAAGCTGTATCACTCTCAAGGTGTCCAGGTCACACTTTGTGCCACTGTCATTTTGAAGCTGTTATTCTGAACAGGCTGTTTCTTCTTAAGTGGAAGGAGTTGATGGCAAATGACAATTTTTTGAATTGTGTGTCAGCACTAATGCACTGCTTGTGTCAGCTGAGGAAAAATATGATTCATAATAATGTTTATTAACTAATTAGAATTATATGAGGTTTTGTAATCCAGGAGAAACTGGACAGGGAGAAAATTCTTTATAAAGCCTTTTTCATTTGTTTTTTATGGGTTTAAAAGAAAACACACACATTATTTTTTATGTACTTCAATAAAACCTGAGCTATTGAATTGAAAAGATGTTCTGTTGTAGGGTTTTCTGAGGTGTTCAGGGTAAGGAAAATTCTAGAAGCTCTGTCTGACTCAGGATCCCATTGTGGTGGGCTTCTACCCTTATGCTGCCTGACCTAACAGATTGAAAGACAGACTAAGTCGGACACTGGACAGGCCCTCAGCACATGTAAAACTGCCTCTTTCTGCTACAAAGACTCAAAGGTGAGTTCTGGCAACCCAACTGGTAGCTCACCACTTACTGAAAGCAAACCCTAAACTGGATTTCTACTTTCTTATTTGCATCTGGGGAGTTCTAATGGCCCTCATCGCTTATTTAAATCTGAAGAGGCAGAAAAGCAGTTTGCATGGTAATTGCCTTTGAGTGGCAATTAATTGTCACCCAATAGTTAATATGAGAATACGTGAGAAATGGAAAAGAAGGACATTAGGAAAGGAAGTACTAAACTAGCACCAGGAGCACAGGTGTCCTGAGGAGGAGACAGCTAGCAAAATGCCTCTGTGAAGCATGCAGAAAGAGCAGCACGAACAAGTGAGGCAGGCGTAGAAGTGGCCAGCTGCTGTATCCAGTGTTTTTCCAGCAAGACCTTATCTCCCCACACTTGAGTCTGTCAGGTAGTCACCACACAGCATGGCTTGCTTTACCACTCCATGTATTTTGATCGCATTGGCAAATTTCATTCCTGTCCATGAGAATGCTTCTGCCAGCATCTGGGTGAATGGAGCTGGCAGTGGGTCTGTTCAGGTTCTCCCTCTGTCCCCATCAAGCTGTTGTGGTAGTAAGTTCTAAGTGATCTAAAGGAGATTGTTCCCATCTCCTGACTCCGGATGGCTGTGGTGGTGGCCAACAAGCATGTGTGGGTGTTGCTGCTGTGCTTGGTGAAGAAGAGTCATGTAAGCATGACAGGAAAAGAAAGCTGCAAACATGGGTTGTACTGTTTGCTTTGGAAGTGCTGAAAACATGTGGTTGTGCTGATGCCTTCCAGACCTGAGTGCCATAACTGTGGGGCAATTGCTAAAATGTCTGGGATGTGCCTCATACTGCACAGTTTCATGATACGACATGAGATGAATTATCATCTTGCCTCTGCCAAAATCGCAGTATGGTCACCCCCTTCCACCTCCTCATCCCCACTGTGACTTTTGTGGCATATCTTGAGCCAGAGCTAGGTCTCATCTGATTGCACAATAAGAGGTCCGACACATTAAATAGCAGAAAATTCAGCCAGCATCTAAAGTGGATAATAAGTCTCTGAAATAGTGATCAGAATGGGTTTATTCTGAGTACAGCAGAGTCAAAGCCATCACTGGACTGGGTGAGGAAGGAGTGGAGGATGGGAAGTGGGGTGAGAAATCTCCTTTTCAGCTGCAGGGAAATGTTAGCCCAGCACAACCTATCATAAAATCATAAATGAACATACCTCTGAGGTAGCGTACTGCATTGCAACTCTCTGCAGTCACAAATGCATTTAAGTTTTTACATTAAACATTGCCCTATATAAAGTTTAATCAGCAAGGAACAATGTACTTCACCATCAGGAATTGGAGTCCTTCCACAACAAACCAGATTTGAAACATCCCAGGGCTGTTCCCTTAGATTATCAGAGAGGAAAGTGCTGGAGAAAAAAAAATCAACAACATTTTTAGAGTTAATTTTTCTGTTTCCTAGAGAAAAGTAAAAACAGAATTTCACTGTTGTTCCTTTTATATGAAGAGCTACTGGTTATCCCAGTTCTTGTCAAAGATGATGAGGAGCTGACAACATGAAGGGGGGAGAAAGGGACAGCAGTCCTCATTTCAGTCTGAGGCTAAGCTCACGTGAAAACAACATGAAAAGATGGATTGAGCACAGAGCAATGCCCACCATATTACCCAGGCGAAGGTGAGTAAACCGAGGATGGCAGAGTACGTGTAATGCAGGGGACAGAAGGGTATTTGGCATAATCATGCAGTGGTTGTGCTTGGAGGCAGAGGTTATCTACTGCTTAGGTAATGTTGCAGTTTCTGTCCATGTGCTTGTCCAACCCTTAAGCAGAAAGTTGGTCATGGAGGCAGAGGAGTCTTGCCATGATAGGGTGTCAGGATGTAGCCTGGATTTGCACTTGTGCACACTTGTGCACAGGAATTCGGTTGTGCTCCCAGAGACAGAAGCATGTGCACAGCCAATGTGAACGTGATCCGGTTGAGAAAATGGTGGTTAAAAAAAGGAGACAACATAGACTAGATTGCGGTCATACCAAACAACAACTATTCTTTTTGGACAAAGTACAAATAAACTTCCTACAATTAACCCAACATTCCAGGCTGACTTTCTTGGAGGACACAAATCCAGGCTGGCATCTGCTGATGTGCTATGACTATCCACTTCCTTCTCAGGCATATGGAACTTAGCTGGGCCATAACTGATCCCCTGTGTTGGCTCTGCCCTGTAACACCACAGCACACTGCAAGGAGCTTACGGGAAGGAATACCAGGAGGAAGTGATGTGTAGTTGAGGCAATCGGTCTCTCTCAGTACCACTGGACTGGTAGTTGCATCTTGCCATGCCTTGGTAAATAGTTGCCCCAATGAACAGATGGCTTCGCCTTTCAACGAAGCCTTGTATTGTTATTCAGGACACAACCAGTGATGGCATAAGGCCATGTCATGAGACCTACAGCAAGGGAGAGAGTATGGTTAGCAGCCTCCAGAAAGAGAGCTAATAGGCATCAAAATCATACTCTGACTACCATGGAAGCTGGGTTGCCAGATAAAAGTTGAACAGAAGCAGTGGAAGCAAGAAATGGGGAACAAAATGAACATTAGCTATTTTTATTGTCTCCCTGAGGGAAAGGGATGAGAAGAAATAATGCCAAAAGCACAAGAACAGCTGATAAAGGTTTACTCAGCTTAGAAAATCCTTGTCTTTAACATTTTTCATTCAATGAAATATAAATTAAGCCATTAGTACTTCAGGGGGTTTTGGTTTCTGAATAAGTACAAATCTAAATAGATTCTACTTGGTCTATGAAAAGCTTGAAAGGCTGAGAAGACTTGAGATTATCCTAACTATATAAATAGGGTATTGTAGGAAACATCTTCCTTCATTGCTTACTCACTCCTAGGTAAAATGGTGCAAAAGTACTCCTTGTATGAAGAGAATATGCACAGCAGTCAGAATATTTGGAGTAGATCTTTAACTAAAAATGGTTAATATGGAATTAGTCCAGTTTACACCAGCAAAGCATCTATGCATCTGAGAAAAGTGTAACAGAGGAACAAAATACTGCTCCATCAGTTTGTTCCTTCTGTTTTCAGTTAATTCCCCCAACACTGCCTGTGCATGCCCTAGGCATTTTTGAAAAGATTGAGTTTAAATTCACCATGTTGCTATGCACTTAACTATGGGTTTATATTTCCACTCAAAGAATTCATGTGTAGGGTGGTTGTTTTTGTCAGTCATGAGTCCACAGAGGAATAAAAAGGTATAGAAAGATCAGATAATTAGAGCATTTAGAAAACAATGATAAATCCCCAGCAATATAATTGAATATGTTGTAAATTTTAAATATAATTTATGGTTGATCCTTTCCTCCTTCTTCTGTATATAACCCCCCTGGTACTGAAAAAGTAGTAATTCCGTCTGCTACTAGCTAGAAGCAAGAAGAATATGGTTAAATCTCCTGGGTGCTCACCACTTCCAGAGGTGCAGAAAGGCTTCATGTGAGGCATGCCAGAAAGCCAAATTGAAATTCCTGAATACAAACCTTCTGCTTAACGTTTTCCACAAAAAGTGAGCCCACTGAGGAAAGGCAGGGCAGGATTTTGGTTCAGGCTAAGCAGTGGCACAGGGAAGGAGAAAAAGCCTGCCAGCAGCAGTAGATGTAGTCTGGATACGTCTATGCTGTCTTCAGTGCCACACAAGAGTGCTCTGGCAAAGCCAGCCATCTCCTGTGGTGGAGAGCACAATTCTGCTGCAGCAGTCATGACAGGGAAGGTTGGTATCCATAAGGATCTCCCTTAAGGAGATCAGCCTAAAGGGGCATGAAATGTGATGAACACGGTAGTCCAAGTACATGAAATTTATGAATTCTGGCTGACAGTCTGGAGTTGTTGCCTTGAAAAGGCTGCTGCAGGGCGGTTGGACTCCTTTGCTTGCTGAGCAACTGAGGAGAATAGAGAGCTAACCTTCATAATTTGGGACAGACAAGCCAGCAGGCTGACTGAAGCCTGGGAAGACTGGCTGGCTTTAAACACCATTACCAGCAAATTCATTTTTCCACCCTACAGGCTGTGCGTGTGTGCATGTTATTGACTCCAGATTTTAAACGCCCCTGAAGATATACCCTATGGATTGAGAGTGCCCATGAGCTGAAGATAACATTGAACTTGCAGATGGCAATTGGAAAAGGCTGTGCTGGCCTAGGGCAGGGAACTCTCATGCTCCAGAATTTAATTTCCCTGAAGAAGTAACCAAAACCCAGCCTCTGCCCAATAAATGTGCTAAAAACACAGAAAATGAAAAGCAGTGCACAAGTAGTGGGAAACCTGAGAACTACAAGCTGAGCAGTTTGGGATACAGTGCAGTAGCATGAAGAGTGTCCATGTAGGAGTTGGCATGTTGGCCTCTTAAGCTTGTGGCATTTCCCTTATAGGTATCAGCCAAAACAGGGCTGGATGCTGATGGAAAACTTTTGGAAGGCACCCAGACCAAGAAACATGCTTGTTGCTCCATCAGCACTGGCTAATGTGTGGAGGTCTTGCTTAAAAGAAGAGTGGAGAAATGGCTGACATGGCCCAAGGGGAGGCATTTTTCAAAGGACAACCATGGCAAGACATCTCTAAACTGCTTGTATAGTTCTGCCATCACTGATCTAACTTTTCATGTGCACTGTACTAGTACAAGAGTAGTCTGCTATTAACAGTGACTATGAGGTTTTCCTATGATTCATCTTTACCTCTTGGAGATGGAGAGATGTTGTTGGGACCAACTGTTCCCACTTTGTAACATGGATCTCAGTAGATCAAAACACTAACTCCGTGAGATCAAGTAGTATTTATCAGGTGGTACAACATGCTACTTTCTAATCACCGCTGTTAGAGAGATCAAAATCCAGTGCTATAAAATTATTTTATCTTGCATCTTGCATTTACAGAAGGAATTTTCTCAATACAAAATGCTTCTTGACTGTATAAGTAAGATTTAACAGCTATTAATTTTTTCCTCTTTATGTATGTAACACACCAGTTCTAGATGCACTTACTTGTAAAGTTATTATACAGTTGTTATGGAAGAGTCAAGATGTTCACAAAGCCAAAGCAAAGCATTTTAAGCAGTACTAAGTGTAAAACCAAATGAATTAATGTGTTTTTCATGAGGTTTCTTTGTTTGTTTGCATTTTACTCCCTGGAGAAAATCAAAATGAAAACCAGAGGCTTGTTCCTGCCATCTTTTGCTCAGCTAAACCACCCCAGTGATTTCAACAGAATGGTGGAAGTGTCTGAAAATTATCCACGTGAGCAAAGCTTAGGAATGCCAGCTACCATGATTGATTGCAATGCTGTCTTCAGTGTGGTGTTGATTAGATAAAGAAAATGCTTTGATTTCAAGACATAAAAAATCAATTTCAGTTTTATTATTATGTCTCTTGTACCTAAAACAGACTGGGCCAGATTCCCTGTTGCTTTGCATGCTATATAAGCATTAGCACTCTGTGTAGCAATTGAAGCACACTCAGCTTGAACGTGATGTCAATGGCCAAGTGAGAAAGATGACCAAGAATATGGCTCTGGTTATTGCATCATGATGACAAAAAATAATTGATAGCTTAATTTTTAGGGATTGCCTTGGGGGTTTTTTTACCTTTTTGTGGGAGATTATGGTAGTATTTGGAAACACTGGACTAAAACAGTGTGAGATGAATTCTTTCGGAGGAAAAAAAATGGTTCCCTTGAACAGCAGGATAATTAGCTTTCTACAAGCGGTATCCAGGTCTGTTCAGATCCTGAAATGAAATAGATGCTGAGCTCATGGCTTTCTGTACTTTACTGTTCAGGTACAAAGGCTGGCCCACCGTCACTCCACTGCAAGGGTTTAGTCCTTCACACAGTGTCTTGGAAATCAGCCTTGCAGTGCAGGACATGAGAAAAACCTACTCCTCACTTTTAAAAATTATAATTGAAAGCAGTGGTGACATTTCCCAATGAAGTTAATAATTTGTCCTTTTTTGTTTATTCCTAAGGGCCTCAAGAGAAGGTTAAAGCAAGATTAGAAAAACCAAGGGAAGTAATTTCCACCTTCAACAGCATTACTGAAGTCACACAATGAAGTCACCTTTACTTTTGAGAACTTGTTACTAACTCAAGTCACTGAGACTGCATGTCTGGCTATTGCGCCACAAAGAGAGCGAGCACACAATTGTTAATAATTACCGTCATGTTTACAGTACTGACAGATTGCAGATTAATTAGACAATGTATAGATGGAAGGGAGAACAAAAAGGCAGCAGCTAAAGGATGATGTTTAGTGTGGCTCTTGTGAATTTTTATTTAGTGCTTATTAGTTCCACTTAGTGGTCACCTGTACAATGTTTTCTGAAAGAGGGTTTGGGCCACTCCTGGGGAGGGGACTGTATATCAGAAGGGTGAAGCACAAGGAGGAAGGCAGATCGGTGACATGTAGGGGAGATCCCACGTCATGCTACTGAGCACCTCACATGGTAGAAGCCCATGCTTAGGCACCGGCATCTCACCTTCAATGTTTTAGATTCAAGAGAAGTGCCTGTGGTAGGGCCAATACCATCTTACAAAGAGATACATTCACAGTCTAACGAACATGCCAATTAAAGTGAGGAACAAACCACTGAACAACTTTCCATCCTCAGCCTTATATTATCTAAGTGTACAAGGTGGTATGTCTCTGTTCGGAGACAGCATGAGTCCAGATGATCTATGACACCATTGCATGATATGCAGTTGTTCACAAGCGGTGATAGCTCACTCAGCAACTGCCATCCTTCAGCAAAACAACAGGTGCAAGGAAAAGATCTATCTCTTTCATTAACATGGTGGTGTCATGTATGTACTTGTGTGTTACCCTAGAATGAATCCTTTTAATTAAACTGTGCTATGAAAAGCTTTCTTCGTAGTGTGTGTTACATTCCCATAGAAACATTCACATTTATCTCGGATTTTGCCTTTAGCACACTTAACTTCTGGGTCTGTAGTAATCTGACACACTTTCTTTAACTATGAGAAAAATCTGTCTTTTTTGACTACAGCAGCACTGATTGATTCCATGCTTACAGATGGATTTTTTTTTAATGGGCTCTTATTCACCAATGCTTCAGAAACCTATTGGTTGGTTGTATTCCCACAGCTGAAATAAACTGGTGTCACAGGAGGAAACTGCCACATTTGCTGAAACGCCACAGACAAATTGCTATTCCTTTAGCTAACCTTATTTTTTTTTTTTTTATTTTCCAAGAAATGTGCTACATTTCTAAAGAGACCAATTTCAAGGAAACTGAACACTACCTTTATAAAGAAAAACGAGATAATATGGGGGTGGGAAGAGAGTAGAAATATTTCTGGTTATTCTGAAAGTTTTTATTCTTTCCGAGTAAAATGTTATTTAAAAAGTGTCCAAAGTTCAGTGCTGCTGGGCTTTTTCTAAAAGACCTGCAGACTTAACTCATTATTCAGACGAGCGGCCCAGAGAGGTCAGCAGGCCTGTTCCAATGAGTGATGACATTTAGCAAACTCTTGCAGGATGAAAACTTAAAACACCAGTTCTCTAAGTTGCCTCACACTGGCAGGTGCCCCCATGTCTGGATTGTCTTTCAGAATGGGCACAGGATTCCATTGAGGCGCTGACATTTTGGATAAATAGGTATTTTTTTAAATGCCATAGAACACTGGCTGTGCTTTGAGCTACGTTCATGTGAATGAGGAAAAGAATGGTAAGGCTGACTGTATACAGAAACCCATGAAAGACAGTAGCTCTCTAACTTGAGCCCTGTTCATTTGGGAAAAGGTCTTTACGCTTTTGCTCTTTTCAGTTAAATTGTTTTGCCATTATCTGTATCTCTAATTTTCTTGCAGGCTTCCCCTGGGAACAGAGAAAGGAATGGACGTATTAGAGGGATCAGACAGCTGTGAGTACAGAATTTATTGTGCAGTTAGAATCAAATTATTATGGGTCTGATCCTGGAGCATGCCCAGAATCTGCAACCCTTACAAAAGTTAGAATCAGGAGCCCTCTGTGTCTCACAGACACAGGTTATGGCAATATAAGGACTCATCCAGGCTGTTGCTAACTTCATCAAAATCTTTTGACTTATATCCACAAGAGATTTAAGCTCCTAAACCCGAGATTCCCAAAGCACTTTGCCAGCTGTGTATCCCAACAGATATCTATGTTAATTCATGTGCCTACACATCCACCACTGCACACGCAACTGCTGCTGAACTGTTTGGTGCTTTCTACAATATCTTCACTTTGGAGCTGGGATTTTCCTGAACACAACCTAAGACAAATAGCTGTTTTCATAAATGTGAGCTCCACACAACAGGGATGAGATTTGGTATAAGCAAGCTGGAATGCAGCTTACTTATACTCTAATTAAATTGTTAAGTAGCCTTAAATTGAGCAGTATTGAGATGTGATTCAGGTCCACTTCTGCAGGTGGTGCAGGGTCTGCTCACCTTCTTAAAGTTCATGATGCCTTCATTGGAACAGCAATATTGATTACAGCAAAAAAAAATTCTGAGACTTCAGGATTACCTGGGTTTGGTTACACTGTTGGCAAGTTGCGGAGGGTAAGAGTAATACTAACGCAATAATAAGGTGACTGTGATATTAACATAATCAGTTATTCCAGATATAGGTAAATTATTTTTTTCTACATATTTCTGGTCCTCAATTTAAAATCGATGGACCAGTGTACTATGCTGCCAAATTCACCAGGAGATATCAGGTACCCAGCATGGTAAGTGAATGATTGCACAGTGTGAGGTAAACGAGGACAGATATCAGTAAAAGAAAAAAGAGGGTTCCTGGAAGGGTAAGGAAACCAGACAAACATTGTAAGCATTAAAGCTCTAGTCCTGGTTGTACATACATATATGACAGGCCCTACATTTCATTTTCAGAGTTACCAACATGCAAACTGTTCTAAACATGAGGTATAACAGCATGTAGGAGGATTGATGCTTTAGTCGGCCCTGTAAAAATACTGACGGAGGTTGGAGATGTGACTTAGATTAAGGAGTCTGTATGTATAAGGTGTCAGGCCACATCTTATCAGCAGATGGGCAAGTAAACAGTCTCAAGGACAAAGCTATCTTCAAGTACTAACGAGGAATTTGTCTTAGCTTGAATTAGGAGGAGTAGTGAATTATGGTATGTGGTTGGTGTGGACCTCATCTGAAGCTGAAGGGGGCCTTTCCTCCCAGTAGGAACCTCTCTTGCCCATTGCCAAACCAAGATACCAGTCCTGGAGATTTTCTTGTTTCTTCCTCTTTCTTCCTCCCATCAGTAACTGTGATGTGAGGTGATGGTTGTAAATCATTATTCCTCCTTCTTCACTTCCTTGTGGGCCATCTGCTTTTTGCCCTTTTGTCTGGATTCTGTAGTTGGCAGCAGAAGTAAATACCTAATAATTTTTGCAAGTTGAAGTCAGCAAAATTAAGATTAGCTACATAATGAAGACAGTATCACAGGAGTTTAAACCCAAAGAGGTCCACTTTTTATTTGCTTTGTTACTGCTCCCAATCGCACCTCTCACTCTCTTTTTCTAGGATTCCATTCCCATCTATAAGTTTAATATTTTTCTGTCTCTCGTGTTTTGCTGTTCTCTTCCCCTTCTTTCTTGCACAACCCTTGCCCAAGTTCCCATACCCTAAACCCTTTTCTGCCTTCATTCCCAGATGTTTCCCTCCCTCTTCCTCTCTTTCTTCCTCCCACTTTTTCCAATTTCCTTTTTCTCTCTTCCACTTAAACTGTTTTTGCAGCCTTTGTCTGGCTGCAGCTGCCACGGTATGAGGGGGAATTGTTGCTCCACCTATTGCACTTCAGGCCCTCACACACTCAAACATGGAATCTCCAGGTTCACCATGCTTTTTTCTGCTGGGAACGGAGAGACAGATCCCACCAGCACAGCACATCAATATTTACAGATGCACAAAAGCACTCTGTGGGAAAGGCAGCCTGGGAGCTGTTCTTCCAGTGGTTGGCAACTAATAGTGAATGATGATAATTTTTAGTTCTGGAGTGAAAGATGTTTCGATGGATACATCTTCATTTGCCACCCTGCTTCTGCTTCTTGTAGTGTTGACTTCACAGATTCATGGTGATGACTGGTGTAATAAACCAATAATTGGGCTATTTAAACTTGAAGATCGATCTTGTGCCATCATCGTTAAAGAAAAAAATACCATGTTAAGTTCTTTTCTGATTGATTTTTTCTAAACATGTCAATTTACATCACTAGATTTTAAGACAGCATTGATTGGAGCAAGCAAACAGATGCAGAAGTATTAGTGAGGGTGTGATTAGCATGCTTTTCCCCCTTTTTCAGGATTGACTTAGGAAACCTCAGTGACAGTAGTTTTTTTCTGTTGATAACCAAACATTGCCTTAGGTAGGATGCCCTCTTATGACATTTATCTCATCCTACTTAGAGAGAGATGGATGTTTTTAATGCAATTCATTTCATAGCAGACACACTTATTGCTGAATACAAACTTATATCCAAAGTAGGACATTTCCTGGTCAAATTTGCAAAGCTGTGACAAGAATTTCCCTGAATCACTTAATTAGATGTTATCTGTGAAACATTTATAAATGTTATTGCCTTCTAACAATATATTCTCTTTTTCCACCCCTACCCCTGACAATTTTGTGTATCAGTTTGCTTGTAGATACAATGATTGAGGTCTTGCCATCACTTGAAATGGACTGATTTATCCTTGACTATTGTAATTATGCCACAGTAATCACTGCCCCACAGAAGACCTCCACCTTGGTTCCCAGGCTGGAGTTGTAATTTGGTTTCTTTGCCAACTGAGATTCTCATTCATCTCATCAGGTTACTCTGAGCACTGTCTGCAGTGGGATTGTTGTTTTGCTTTTAACTACAGGCTGGACTGAAGCAGCAATTGTCTTTGGTATTCATCTAGGGCATTATTAAGGATGAAAATAAGTTCACCTAAATGGGAAGACTAGCCTCCCTAAAATTCCCACTCTTCATAGCAAAGTACTGTGTCATTTACCGTGAGGGGAGTGGTTATGGAATGACAGCTAAATTTATCAGGAGGATGTAGAATAAAACATTAAACGGTTCAATTAATTGTGGATAATAGACTTGCTGGAAAATGGATTTTAATTTGTTAAAAGTTTGACATTGACACAGAGCTTATGTATACACATACATCTGAAGTGAAAGCTCAGAAAAAACTTTTCCTTTCCCTAGTAAGCATCCATCAGCATCCTTTCCAGAAATGAGGATGCTGTGAGCACATAAAGGTTTGCCATTGGCTCCGTAGACACTCTGTCTTTATTTTTAGTAATCTACCTTGAGTTACTGCTTTTTCCTTTTTATTATTTCTGTAATGTTTTCATTTCTTCCCCAGCTATCTCAGTTTGAAATGTTTTCAATAGTCACTTCCAGTATCATTTCCACAATATCTATTATTTATTTAGATGTCGCTAATAGTACAATATTTCAACTGTCAGGAAACCTGATGTCAGACTTTCTCTCACTTCCTTTTGTTTGAATGACAAATAAGTTGCACCTTCTGGATGTGTTTCTTAGTGCTAAATAGTAACTAGCTCACTAGCTTTGCAGACCACACAGAAGTAGAACTAAGTTTTGCTGAAGGAACAACCTGTTTCCATCAGTTGTACAAAGGGTGTCATATAGATATTTTCTGAGGTCCTCAATTCAATTCAAGCATTTCTTATTATAAAGTAATAGAGTGTATTAGTTACTCCTTAAACACAAATTTTGAGAGTCTCAAACTTGACTGGAAGGCACCTAAATTTCCATTTCCTCTTGTCCTTCAGAGCAAAGAACTTTAACAGTTCTCCACTGAAGAGCTCAGTGAAGTCAAGATTAAAGCTCCTACAAAATTCTGTAGTGTCAAGTCTCAGCTGAAGCTGTAAATGAATTGATCAAGTAGAAATATGGAAAAATCAGCTCAACATTCACAGAAGACATTTTTGTAGGTCAAACCTTTCCTTTATAGTCAACCAGTTCTGCAGCAGACTTCAATCTTTACAGGAGGAGAAGCAATCATACTGTTCAAGTTACTGCAAGTAGTCTCTGTCT
This sequence comes from Chionis minor, assembly GCA_013398295.1. Lineage (NCBI taxonomy): Eukaryota > Metazoa > Chordata > Aves > Charadriiformes > Chionidae > Chionis > Chionis minor. Next base: position 42,317 of record VZSF01004966.1, read on the forward strand.
TCTCTATAAGACTCTTTTTTCATTTTAATTCCGAAAACTTACATAGCATCAAGGCTTCTCACTGGCAATGTGTCTTCTGCCAATTGTTGTTTGTAGACAACAGTATTCTGGCTTCCCATTTCAAATGAAGTCCACATGTACCCTGGAGAAAGCACAACATAGTACAAAACTAGTTTTCTTGCTTCAACTACATTTCAGAATGGCCCAATATGACACTTGGAAAAGTTGTTATAGAATGGTCTGCAAGTACATTGGGTTTCAAAAGTAGTTGACTTCTCAAAGGTGTAGTAAAAGTGTCCTCTGTTGACTTGGGATCTAAAGAAACTCTTCTAATCAAGGGGTCATGAAAACCTCCGAATTGACCAAAGCAGAGAATCCACTCTCCAATGGCTCTTAATTTATTGTACAATACAGGAAGCCTAGACAACAAGAGAGGCCTGTTATGGATAACACAGTTGCAAGTGTTCAATTGTTCTCCTGGGAACTTTACTTAAGCTTCTCTAGACATTAACTCTATATTCCAGGATGATTGTCTTGCTGTGGAAATACCAGGGAACTTCAGTGCAAAACTTATCTGCTGACATACCAGACCATAAAAGACCAGAAAGTTATTGTATTATACCATAGCTCATCCTAATTAAATTGACTCAGATTTTTAAAGTTCTCATGACAGATTGTGCCAGCTCTTGTTCCCTGTCATCAGTTAAGTTTAGCTACTCAATAAATGTATCTTCCTTCATAAGAAATAACAGTAACAGTTTGTTAGTTTGCTTCAAACAGTCATTTTCTCTCTCAAAATTTTCATTTAAGGTGGAAGGCTAAATTATAGCTACATATCTGAGGCTGTGTTTCCTACTGCAAGCCGTTGCAATTACATTTTTGATTCCTCTGGAATCTCTTTTTATAAATGAATAATTTTAGGCTTAGATCACAAGGAATTTTGCAAAAAAAAATATCTGGTTACGATCTTGAGCATGTATATGAAATTATGACTATATACATACATATAAATAGAGAGAGAAAGAGAAAATTTAGGATTCAAAACCAATTCTGTATATGCGTATATGTATTGCATGTATGTATCCTTGCTATATGTGAAGACAGAGATGGGATGGGATGAGAGATGGGATTCAGATGACTAGAAGCCGAAACAGTAAATATGACATTTGAATACTTGGTATCTTAGCAGAAGTGCTTCTTCTCATTTGCTTTACATGTTACATAAGTCAATGTTTCAAAGAAAAAACATGTAAAAAACTATGAAATTATCTGGTTAGAAAGTGGTGTCAAACAGTGGATAAAGTTTAAAGGCAAACGTTTATTTCTTACAACTGCATCACTATACACAAAAACAGAAAAAATTGCCATTAACATCTTGTTCTGAGCATATGGTGATGTAAGCAGTGTTTCTTGGAGGTTTACAATGCCACCTTTGAGAATTTGCATGAACAAAATAAATTAGATGATGTACAAAAATGCCAGAAATGCTTTCCCAGAAGAAAGTACATTACAGCTGAAATGTGTCAGTCTTTTGTTTTCAGCAATAATATAGAACATTAAGTAAGATGTGTTTCTTTCCATAAGGCTTCGCTCGCATATGTTCAGTTAAATACTGGGCAACCTCTTTGGTTAACAGTTGTGGGTTCTCATCACAATCATTTACTATTCAAATAACATTATATCAAGATTAATAAAAACATGCTATTATTTTTCTACACAATATTATTCTTAAATGTATTCTTTATGATTTTGGCGTCAGCTCGAAACAGGCCAGAGAGACTGCAGGTGGCATAATCACCTAAAAGAGATGATCATGCCATGTAAATGCAGAGGAACTCTGTGTGTTGTCAAAGTCTCAGGTATCAAATCAAAGACATTGCAGCAGGAGTCATGAAAAAGTTATATGGATTGTCCTTGGGCTGGAAGATATGCCCATCACAGGAACCGTGAATTGAGTTCCAGGGAGATGCAGGAACTGACATTAGTTATTTCTTTGAGGCACAGCTTTAGTGCATATATAGCTCCAAAACAGTTATTTTTTCAGTAGCCTCTTTCCTGAAAGGTTTTAATTGCAGCAAAAATGACTTTTAATCCCATTTTCTCATAGCTCTTACAACTGGAAGAAATATAACAGACTAGCTTTTCTGTCAGGATTTGTCTTGATGCTTTCCATATACCCGTTTGGTCCAAAAGATTTTTGAAGTTGCCTTAAAATCCAATAAAATTAACCCCTACTTACTGACTAGAGCTTAAAAGACCAATGCTTAAAAGAATGTCTGAATACTTGCTGTTCTTATAGGACCTAATTAAGAAAATGTAAATTTAATTCTTCAACCCCTAATTTCAAAATTATGATAAATAAGATCATTGCTGCCAAACCCAGACTGTTGGGCTGTGAAATAGGAGCTGTGTTTTGGGTACTGTTATGTATGTGCATGCATCTGTGTACACACAACTATACTTACTGCTAAATTTGAAATCTTCATGTTCACAAATAATCTTTCTTGGTTGAGCTGAGAAAGCACAGTCATTCTTGTGGGACTAATTTCGGGTTAAGTATTAAAAATATATTCTGTTGCATTTCTTTCTGCCATCTCATGCCAATTCCCACCATGTATTCAAAAATACATACTTTCAGAAGTCATTGCAGGAATAAAGCATAAATCAAACTGTAGATTAATCGCTAAGAGAGAAGAGGCCTTTTACTACCCTTCATTGTCCCAGGCAGGCAGCCATCCTCTTTTTCTTCCAGCCTAAACTACCTAGGTGCACGCTCAAGAGGCACTGCAGAAAAGTGCTGCTCTCTGACACCATCTGCTCTGAGCCTCTCCTTACTGCAACTGTCAATATGTGAACAAATTAAAGACTTCTCTTCTTTTGATATGTGAGCATTGCCTTGGGATATGCTGGTCACATCACTTTCTCCCAATAGATAATGATTTCCCGTCCTCTACCTTGTCCCGAGTTGGGATTTGTGGTGAAGGGTTTGTGCTATTGCCTTTAAAACCCAGTTTTCTGGGACTTGTGATGTATCTTTTATCAAAAGGGAAATACGACAAGCCTATTGAATATCATCTAAAATCTCTCTCCTGTCTCTCAAGGACCTCCAACCCACACGGTCTCGCTTCATGTGAAATGTATCTGCTGTTCTCAAGCTCATTTTCAGCACTCTTCTGGCACTTTTCAGCAATCTTCCTGTTCTACCATGAAATAATGCTTTGTCATTGGCGAGACTGTGAAAATGAGCACACAAGTGTTAACGATCTTCCAGACAGCCAAAATCTTACAGAAATTCAAGACATCATATCAAGGTTGTACTGGAGGCAACAAGAAGGCAGCTCAGAGCAGAAGTCCCAAGTGACTCTTCCACAACAGCCTGAATCAATTCACTTCCACCAAGGGATCTGGGTGACAATTTGGTGCTGTGACAAGATGTGGCTAGATCCTGCAGCCCCAGGCATACCTCAGTATGAGAGACATGCTTTTCTATAGCTACTTTTCTATAGCTACTCCAAAAAAAAATCTGCATGACCAGCTGTCCGGCATTGCAGGAGCAATGCTTCATGCTACCATGAAGCATTCCTCCTTACCAGGCTAGAAACTCTTTAAACTGACATCTAAATTGCATTCAGGAAAAATTTCTCCTAACTCTAGTCCAGACAGGCCTGCACTGACCTCCTATAAAAGTCAAACGCATTCTGTTCAGTACAACTTTTGACAATAAATGTCCTCAGGAGCCTAAAAGGATACTTCAGGGATAAGAAAAGAAGAACTGGCATGCTGCATTCCCTGGTTACTTCTACCTGCAAGTATTTTACCCCTCATTCTCAGTTTTATTAGTCAACTAATTTACTGGAAAAAAAGTTGGATGACTGTGAGGTCTAGCCAGCAGCCTCATTGTTTTGTTAAAACGCAGACTATGGAAGGACAAAAAAATGTCAGGAACTATTGGCCTTCTTGTTGCTTGAACAATTTCTTTTCTTCAGTCTGCGTATTGTGCAGCCATGGAGGGGAGAAGCAGTAAAACTTGTGGTTTTGATCTCACTGTAGCAGTACAGTAACCCTACCTCATATATTTTCCTGCTGAGAAAATATGCTGCTGTTCTTCATGGAAAGACTGAAGATTTATACGCCTTGTCTTTGTGCTGTGCACATCAATTCCAGCTCATGGCTTCAATAGCTGCATCAGTTAGGACCCTTTGAAACGGACAGCTGGAGGCAGCAGATATTCCCAAGTTCAATCAGAAAGGAGCCAATCACGGGTGCTGTGGGTCTCCAGAGTCAGTGTGACTTCGTCAGTCTATGCTGTGCTGCTAAACCAATTCGATTATGAATTGGACATAGCTGATCCTCCCCAGCTCCACACTGGCTATGCTTTTAGTCCACCAAGGAATCAGGTGTCTCCCATGAAACTGCAAGCTGACTTGTAGATAGACACTGTCTATGGTGTGATGTAAGTTCTGCCAGCTAATTCTGGTCGAACTGTGACATTTAAAAGGAGAACAGAAACAATTTAGCTAGCAAAAATCAAGTTCTTCACAGACGACTCCATCATCTGCATTCCTATTTTTATGACGACGATTTGATAATCGGGCTTTTTGTTCTAAAACACTTTCTCATGCAAAAACGTACAATTAATCTTTTTTGTTCGCATTGCATGCTGACATTTATTGGTACCTTTAATATGCAGTTTCTATGAATAGTGTTATAGCCAGATGAAGGGAATAGCTGACTTGAACTTCTAGGTCACTAATTCTTTACAGATTAGTGCTGTCAGCACTGATGGATGAAGGGAGAGATCTATCAGAATGGATGTGAGGGGTTTCACTTCTGCTTTGTAAATCATGCAGGAAATCCTAGTGTAAACTAAGCCTCAGCCTGTCACAAAAGTTAAAACATCACAAGCAGAGCAGCAACCCCCTAGTTAAATTGGCTTTTTGTTGCTGTTGATCAAATTTCTTATAATCCTTCCCGCTTGTTTTGTCTAGTGTTGCATTAGTGATGAAAGGCTTTGGGATTTATTATAAGAACGTAGAAGCAGAACAGTACAAAACAAAACAGACCAGAAACTCATAAGCAGGGAAAAGTATGTAATGCCTTTCTGTGTGATCTCGTTGGTCCTCACAATTCCCATGGAAGTCTTGTGGGTACAGCACTGTGGGACACCCTCCAGGAGTGACCCTGTGTTTTGCACTATACATCGACAAACTGGGTAGTGGTATAAAGCACTTTCGAATTTCTTTCCTGGGAAACAAAAACCCATGCCCATCAATCTGCAATCAATCTGTCGGAGTTTTCCATTTGGTATTTAAAAAAAAATAAATCCCTCTTCTTCTTCACTAAGTAAAAAGAAAGGTTTTATTTCACATCTTTGGTATAGGGACAAAAACCTCGCTACATCACGTGGAGTGGTGATGCTTTGTGGAATGGGAGTATGTATTCTTTTTTGTTTCTTTTCTGTTTTTAATGAAGTGATCCCTCCTAACTCCCATGGTTGCAGACCTGCCTCCTTACAGGGTTTTCCCCTCAGTATTCCTTCAGGGTGGGCCCCTTACATTTGACAATGACACACAGCTCCAGCCTTTAAATTAAAGCTGACTGATATATTTTTTGAGATTACCTCCTATAGCTATATGTATTTTTACCTGCTCTAACAGGTAGTTTCACCTTCTGAGAGGTTTTCTTTTTCTCAACACTGTAATGTATTCATGTACAGTGAAGCAGCTGGGTCAAGCTGAATTCCAGTAACAATTTGCCATTAAAAAAATGTAAAGATGTATTAAAAAATATCCATGAGTTCTCTTCAACCATTAAAGGAAATCACAGTGAGTCTGGCCTTTCATCCAGTAGGTCGTAGGCACTGCTAGACACATCCAAATTTTGCTTTAAAGAAACTGTGAAATCCTGATTGTTAGCATTTATGCCTTGTAGTTTCAGTAATTTATAATGAGATTGATAAAAGAAGACAAAGAAGAGGTGACAGAAAGATCTTGGTTATTTAAGACAGCCAGTGGAAGGCTTGGAAGAGAGATTATTTTCTTCTGTGAATAAGATCTGAGAAAAAAGGGAACACAGATCAATGAATAAGCTTCCCCTTGGGAGGAAGGAAAGCTCTTTAAGGACAACAACTGGTTCTGAGTAAATTTAGACTGGAACTCATAAGTCTCTTACCACTAGGGCAGGGATGTTCTAGAATAAGTTTCCAAATGGAGCTGAAGGTATAACTGAGCCAAATAATTCCTAGGACAGAGCTAGATAATTACTTTATGAAGGCACTATCTATTGCATGGCCAGTGGCGAGCCAGGGACTGGCATTAAAGAGGGTCCTTCCAGTCCCATGTTCTTAGGATAAGTCCCCTAAGACAGGAGCTGCCTCTACCCAGAAGGACATTTCTCACTTAGCACTTCTAGGACAGAATAGTCAGTACCAAAGTATAACTGTTAAGTCTAAAACACTCTTAGGATAAAATAAGACAGGAAATAGGTTGCACCTGCTAGCACCAATGATAATTTTGTCCCAGGGAGATATTACTGATTTTGGTGGAATCCCTCCTTGTCTGAGGATGTGTGAGTGAAAAGAACATACTTAAGGTTAGTAAAGCTTTAGTGTTGTCCTAAAAAAATCTGAGAAGGAGACAATGGGAGAAGCAAGATCTAAGTTCTCTCATTTTTAATAGCTGTCTTCTCTTAAAACTTTCCTGAATGACTTCCACAAGTATTTCTGGCACGGGCTCCTCCTAATTGCCCCTTGGAAAATTGTGTCATGTGGCTGAATCTATTTTTAAAATACAACGGGTCCTGTACTATGTGCTTGTAGCTCGAGCTGCAATGAGGGAATGAAAAGTCAGAGTCTCTTTTGACTCTGTACGCTATTAACTCTTGTCTTGATGATCCATTGATATGGTTTGCTGCTGGTTGAATGGTTTATTAAATACCTTTCAGCCTGTGTTGTATCGGCACGTCACTCATTACCGACACTTCAGAAGCCATCAGCCCTGCAAACAGGGTGAGAGTAATGAAGACCCTTCTTTTTCTGGTGTGAATACAGAGAAAGGGAAATCATCATTCAGGCTCTTGTTCCAGCAAGAGGGTCGCACTTGAACTACTTGCAATCATGGTTACTGAGGGCCATTAGACAAGAAGCTTATTACTTAGCTTTGCCTTACAATGTGGGTTTCAATGTAACATGGGTTAAACTGTGGGGCAAAAAGCTCTGCGGACATAACGAGATCTGTCCCAATGCCTCACTTGTCATCTGAGTAAGAGGATTAATGGAGCACCTCATGGTTCTGAAAACCCAGTTTTTGTCCCAAAGGACACAGAAATGGTTCATACCAAAGTTGCCTGAGGTGAGTGTCAAGCTGGGACAAAGGTGAGCAGCCTCAGCACACAGGCTGAAGGGTACAGACCTTAGGTACAGAAGGTTAGTGTAGACCCAACCGGTATCACCATGGAGATCTCACAGTTGTTTCCATGACATTTATTGGTATTTTCAATTCTTTAAGAGTGGTGAGGAGGAAAGAAAAGGACAGGCATTCTACTTTGTGGATACTGAAAAAGAAAACATTCAGCTTTAGCTGAATGTATAAAAACATTTGCTTTAGCTGTATAATGGCTTTTCACTGAGCAGTAAATCTCCTCTGTCACGTATTTTGGTATCATGTTACTGTCCTGTGACTGTACCTAATAATAAGTATTAGTAGGTGTTTTATTCAGGCCTTAGTTAGATAGTAAATAGAGGCAATAGGACTTAAACGTAAGAAAAACCTGTTTTACTGTAAAAGTGATCATACACCAGAGCATGTTGCTAAGAGAGGCAGTGGAGTGTCCATCGCTGGAAATATTCAAACTCTGGGTGGATATAGATCTAGGTAATCAGCTCTAGTTGACCCTCCTTGGTCAGGGGTTGGAGTAGAAGATCTCCAGAAGTGGCTTCCAGCCTCAGCAATTCTATGATATCAAAGCAGACACATAAGAAGCCATACCACCAGAAGCTAACCTATAAAGTATCAGGATTTCTTTTTGAATTGAACAAGATCATGGGTGGTGTGCCGCCTTGCCAGGAAATCTAAGATATGCTTTTTCTGAAGTGTAGTGCTAATGACAGCACCTTTTCTGTTAGATCTATTTTTATTTTCAATAACTAAGGGGCACTTCCCACATTTTTTATTGAACTGCACACCACTGGTCTCCATATTTTTCTGTGACACCAATAAATATTGTTCTCTAAGGCAGACCACAGAGAACAGCAACTTACTCTAAGAGAAACAACTGCTTTTATCACTTAGAAGAGAAGCAAGTGCAAGATGCAAGAAGAGAAGCCAGTGCATATATGATATGTTGATTTTATAAAATAATTAATAGAAGACTCAGAATATATATTTATGGCAATGCATCAATATTAGAGTTTTACATCTTTATTTCTCAGTGGATTTTCCACTGCAGCAGCAAATAAAAATAAGAACTGCTTAAATAAATAGCTAATGAAAACTTAGCAGACTTAAAAGAAATATTAGCTTGTTGGGGGGTTTTTTGTCAGAGAGCTGAATTGCAGGACATCTGTTGTTCTACTCTCTGCTACCTAAGAATGAAAACTTTTTTATGGTTTACTAGTCTGATCTTAGAAATAGTTCACAAAACATGCTTGATAAACAATGATAGCTTCTTGGTGGGGAGGGAAGGGAATTAGTTTGGGGCCATTGCTGGTTTTAAAATCACAGTGTGTTAGAATAAGGCTGAGATAATTGTTCTGTCAAACTGTTTTCCTTCTATTTTGGAACTCTCCTAGTGTATTTTAGCTGGTCTTAAATTGTTCTTTTGAGAATCTATAGCAAATTTCAAAGATATTCAGATCAAAACCAAGTCATGGCTATTAGCTCTATTTCACACCAGTCAAACATCATAATAAGTGGCATCTAGTGATTCTTGCAGAGGTAGGGCATGAATTTTAGTGATATCTGAACTCCCATGAGGTCCTATTGAAGTTCTCATATTTTTGATGGGCTGTCCAAGTTCAAGGAACAGGCAAAAAGTTGTAAATGTATTTTAAGTTCTATTAATGACGAGATTAAAACCCAACACCAGTAAAATGTTTTCACATAGATAGATTAATTTACAGCAATGCTTGTGAGTACTGAGATGTTCTGGGTAGAACAGTACAAGGAGGTTCTGCATACAGATATTACCATTGGTTGGTATTTCTTTGTATTGCTTCCAGATTTAAAACATTTCCAAGTTTCTGTGCATTGCTACACCACCACGCTGTGTTGCAGTCTTCATTGTATCATGCCATTTTACTCCAGCCAAGCATATAGTGTACATCACCATAGCAACTGTAAGTCAAATTAGACACAGTTTGTGTATGACTTTTAGTATGTTATGTTAGTACCGTGTTGATGTCTTAAATTTCTCTAGTTTTACACCATGACAAATTCATTGTCTGCACCACATACTTCACACTGTAAGGGCAGAGTCAGGCCCATGTTTTTAAGTTCCAATAGGGTGTTTTCAAGAAGTAATGGCTACAGCTCTGAAGCTTTGATGGGCTGGGAAGATTTAGATAAACATCCCAATGATTTCTTGAACCGTCTGAATCTGGACTGGAAAGTTTTCAAAGTATAACTTGATTTGTAAAGTTTACATTATTTCTGCCTCTTGCAAATTCTGCTCATATTTCCTTACCCATAAAATATCTTCCTGAAGTCACTGGCATGGTAAAGGTGTAAGCAAGGAATGATTTTGAGGCAGAGGCTTGATCTGCAATGGGAATTTCCAATAAGTGATATTTAATTATTTTTTTTACATTTTAAAAGTTTCTGGTGGATTCAGTTCTAGGTTGTGCAAGGCTCTTCTTCTTTAAGGCACTGTGTAATTAGACAGCTGTGGAGTGCAGTGTGATAGGGCAGCTAAAGAAAAGGCTGAGTGGAAGATTGAAGGATATTGCTATATTTGTTTCTATCTTTTAACTGGGGCAAGCCAAAGAGGAATCTAGCTCAGGGCTCTTGGGGCTCTTGTCCTTGTTTCCCCTATCTAAGGATCACTCAGAGAGCCCAAATACAGCCATGTCCTCAGTTTGTCACTTTTGAAAACACACACACCAGCAGCTTGCAGATGATTTGCTAAAACTCTATATTTTACATATGTGCAGATATTCTTCCCCTAGAAAATGCCCAAGGCCAGTTGTGTACTGCATTGCTGCTCCACCAGTACTTTCAGGTCTCAAACACTCAGAAAAAGCAGCACTGTGTTTTGCTCAGACCCCAAGCCAGCACCTTCCAGAAGAAAATCTGCTTACTAAAATCCACACAATGCTTATAAATTATGCGTTGGGTTTGATGCAATCTGTGTCAAAAGCTTCCGGGGACACCTCTGCACAAAACCGTGTCATTATCATCTTTCCAAAACTATGGTCCGCTGCCATGACTACCTAAAAAATGTCTTTTACATGATTTCCCCAAAGAAAAGAAAACCACAACAAAATGTTAACATTAGAGGTTATCCAGCAGTACAAAAGCTTGACAAACGAAATAGCACTTTGAATAATGATCAGTACAGGATCAGTAGAGCGTATGGGTCTAGGAAGCTGGGCAACTTCCATTCTAATTTTTAGTTCATCGACAAAATTAACCACAGATCAATATCTTTGGGACTTCTTTGGGTAAATAAATAAAGCGGTAAAGTATCCATCTGAATCTGTATTCAAAAAAGGTAAGTAAATTTCACACTTGTTACATTAAGTTTTTAAGTTCATGTAAATAGTTTCTTGCAAAAATCCGAATGACATCACCAAAAACTTTTCTGGGAAATAATGTGTTTCTTGTTCCCTGCACACCCTCTGCGTGCAGAGACTGATACTATGCATCAATTTTACCTCTTTTAGAAGAAAAGCCTATTACCCACTATTATAGCCATTATTAATACATTATGAAAATAATGGCAGCTTAGCTGTTACAGGCATTTAAAAAGCACCTGCTAGAAAAGCAGTATAAAGCTATGACAAACATTTTAAGAGTGTCTTCAACTGACTCGCAAGGCTCTGATAAAGTGTTACTAAATGCCTAAAACTGAAGAATTGAAAGTAAAAATTCTAGCGTTCTGCACCACGAGCTTATCTCTCCGAGTGATTACCTAGTGATTTCATTCTTTGTTTCATCAGCTGAAACAGCCACCCAGGGCTCCCTGAACACTGACTCCTTGCAAATTATCCCATTCCAAGGCAGGTGACAGGAGAAATAAAACCACAATCCCCTTTGTCTCATCGTTATTACCCCAATCAGATAATTCTCTTTTTTCTTCTGTAATCACTACAGAGTGCCAATAAGAGAATATTCTGATGTCAGCAAATGGTTCCTAAATGGGGATCAGATAAGTATTCTATTTGTATTCGATTTGTACATAAATGGTGCCGTTTTTCAAGAACTGTACAGTGCACTCTACTTAATCGGGATGTGCTTAATCAGAAAAATCATTTAATGGGACATTGTTCAGGGATCCATTTTAAGCTCAGTGATAATTAATAGCAATGAGTGCTGATTAATGGTAACACTAATACTGCATACTGGGACGCCCTCAAATTATTCTGTCTTGGTGATGCCTTTTGTGTCTCACTCTCCTGGTGATTCGTTCAGTCTGCTTCTCCAAGAACAGTTTTCAGCTTCTGTGTTGGAAACAGGAGGATCAGTAACCAGCTCACCACTGCCTTTTCCCAGCACTCAACAGGCTCCCTGGAAGTAACGTTTCAGATTTCTCACTACTGGAGCAGATAACACTGCTAAATACCAAGCCTGAGGTTGTTTGAAAAAGCATTCTTGCTAAATGACACTTGCTTTTACCTCTTGTTCATTAGTGGTGGTCTAAGATGATGTGGGACAAGCTTTGTCGGGAAAAATATTATTTTCATAAGAACAATTTAGATACCCTGCAACGAGGAGGGTACTGAAATTTGGCATTTAGGACAGGGACGCTGTGACTTAAAAACAGACAAAACTGGGATACCTACATCCATCCATTTAATAATAGGTAGCACCCCTTCCTACAAATCCTGCATCGCTTTCTGTTTAGGACGGCTCTGCAAGGAAAAGAACGAACCTGCAGAGACACAAGTTGGCTGGGCTGACGCTCCTTTTTTTCTGTGCTATTTTAGCTGATCACCAGTAATCACTGCAGTATTTTCCAGCATGGCAAAGCTGCCCCAGACAGTCCAAAAGTCTACCTGTAAAGTTCACTGTGTGCAAAACGAAATACAAATGCGGCACAGTGGTAGTCACATTGGCATGATAACATATGTTTTATTGGACCCCCCGATTTTCTTCCAAAGCAACACATTTACGAGGCTTTTCTTACAAAACAGTTCTATTGCAACACAGGCTTTGGTTTCCTTCCACATTTCTAACTGAAAAAAACCCCCAAAAGTCACTTATTTAAAAATACCTTACTTTAGGTATTACTCACTGCAACTTCAGGAACTGCATGAGAAAAAAACCTCCCTGCATGCTGGTGCACTGCTGGTGGTTTCCTCAGCTCATATGCAGAGTTCACTTCTGATCTCTGCACCCACTGTGCAGTTTCAAAACCACACAGCACACAGAGAGAACGCTGTCCATCCATCAACCAGTTAATGCAAGATGTTCTTAAGAAGTGGTCTTGTATATGCAGAATTTTAAAAAATACATAGATTTTAAGTGGGACCTGGAAAGAGAAACATAATTGAATTCCTTTGAATAAATAAAGATGCTAACATCATAGACATGTACATACCAACTAATCGTGGTGTAACCACATAGAATCATAGAATCATTTTGGTTGGAGAAGACCTTTAAGATCAGAAGTACCTTGTATAGTTGGGGAAGAGAAGGAGGCAGTTGCATGCCAGTCATATGAATAATTAAGAAAAGAATTTTAGACCAATTTTTTTTCCTGTATGTATTGTGTTATCTTAACGCTTTGCACAAGTGAAAATTCATCTGCAAAAGGAGGCTCCAGTGTGGCATCTGCACACAACAAAGGAAATCATATCTGCTGTCCTTCAACTATATTGACTGTAATATAGTGATAGAATCTGGGGTCCATGCTAAAAGATCCCTGCTCATTCTCTCAGCTCCTACAGCTGAAGTTTTCATACCACAACAGCCACTAATCAGCACCTAAATTGGTCAGACCTTCTAGAAGAGACCCATATCAGCTGACTTTAAGGTAAAACCTCAAGGTAATGAGAATGAACTCAAGAAACACACTAAAAAGTAATTTCACATAACAGGAGTGCCAAACCTAACAGTGACTCTATGTTGCCAAAATGCCTCATTGCAGAGTTTAATTCTGGGTTCTGGTCTTCTGATTGCTCACAGTGCACAGAAGTTTGTTCATTTCCAGGCTCTTATTTGAATCTCTGTCCAAAACAAACCCTGATATGGTTCTGGGAATAGCTCCGTCCAGAAAGTCCTCCTACCAGGCATTACGGCTGAGACTGTTCTGTGTTTGGCTATCTCAGCTGTGTCTGGGTATGCAATTCAGGTTCATGCCAAAAACTACTTGTCTGTTGGGCTGCAATGCATTCCTCACATTATTAGTTGAAAGAGCCCCTAAGAGTAATATTTATGTCAATGGGAAGTAAAAGTCCTGGAGGAGACGCAGGGTTGAATGCTATGTAGTGAGGCGGTTGAGTGTGTCCAGTCTCCTCTAGAGAAGTGAGGACCCAATCCATCCTGCACATCTTGGTCTGCGCTCCAGAGGCAATCTCCCAGAAAAGCTGCATTTAGTCCTGCATTGCGATACTCCAGACCTCTAATAAACCGATGGTAACCCACACAAGAGTATGGGCTATGGCGGAGATGCTGATTCCTGAGAGAGTGAGAGAGAACTCAGTAATAATGAGAATGCTTGCGTTGATCCTGAAAAATTATTTAGAGGAAATCCAAAGAATATTTTTCCTTTAGTTAAGGTGGGCAGTAGGAACAATTAGTAGTCGTTAAGGGTTTACTAATCATGATTTATTAATTTTGGGTGAAATGTTGGCTTTGGTAAAATGGAAAGTATTTTTGTCATTGACTTCTAGGGAGGCAGGATTTCATCCTTTGTATTCTTCAGCAATAGACAAGATTTGAAAGGGTTAGAATCTTCTTACCTAACCAATATTTATGTTTGAGCTAAATTCCCTCTGTTGTTAAGTCGCAGAAATATGCATTTCTAGGATTAAATCAATCTGACCTATTCTAGATGTGTATTTTTTACATGTCTATCTTTAGAAGGATTAATCATATCCTAGAAATGCCCATTTCTTTCCATTTACAATAAAGATAGTATAAACTCCTAGTACAGGTATAAGTATCCACGTTTAATCAGATGAATCCCACTCCAGTGTGTCTGTCTGAATACATTTCCAGTTTCCTTACTCTGAATGTGCAGTAAAGGAAATTCCAGTTAAATTAACCTCTAAATTTTTTTATATTTGGATATGTACATCTTTTGGCACAATATTCTAATTTTGTCTTATTAGTCAGAAACAGAATGTGAAAAATATTTTTAATGTGTTTAAAATATGGTTTTTAATTACGCATGGAAGCTGTATATTCAATAAACCAACACACTTACACAAAACACTATTAAAAATGTGGGAATATATATAAACACTAAAATATAAATATTAATGTGTTTACTGGTGTCAGGATATGCATTCATAGTTACTACATTTTCCATGCAATCATTTAGATTCCTGTGCTTTACAGACCCAATTCACCTACTGTTTATACTGGGAGAAGCTGTATATACTCCATGAAATATCTGATGTATTAAATGGCTTTAAAGTTCTGCTAAATGTATACTTAATAAAGACTGTGCAGATGAACAAAGGCAGAAAGTTTAGCTTTGCTTCATGATAGATATGAAATCACATTAGAGATGTGCCTGACTAGCTGAACCACACTTCTGGTTTCTATAGTTTTGACAGAAAAGTACCCCACTTCCAGGGAGGGAAGCAAAGAAAGAAGGACTGCCTTGGTGCTGGAAGATGTATGTTTTACTGGGCTGTAAAATAAACTTCCAGTTCAAAATATTGCAAATTGCTAATACGTCACTTGCATCACTAAGCACAATTGATTGCATTGCCTCTTTTGCACTCCTCTTCCACACATAATGCTGACCTTGGTGCATTCCTAATGAATTGGTGGAGTTCCTTCTCATTTACATTGTCCTCAACCAAAAGTCAATCAAGAATTCTGTTCTTGCTTTCACATGGAGGTTTCAATCAAACTCTTTACAGCAAAAATCTATTTTGGAAGAAAAACATGTGCAGTTACCTTATCAGCAGTTTCTTTCAGCAATGCCTACCAGTTGTGTTCTTTTCAGAAAAAGAACAAAAAATCTCTGGGTGGAAGGAAAAGTAGAGAAAGTGTTTGGTCTTTAACATATTTACATTAAGAATGTCATCATTCTCCGAGCTATTCATTTGTTTGAATCAGTTTCACATGGCCTCACAGCAAGATTTTCTGTACAAAAATTACCAGTTTGGAAGGAATGATTTAAGGTCTCCAGTACTTTATGTGACAAACTCTAAATGCAGTGTAAATTCAGATGATTGACAAAAAGAAGAGGGAGCGAAGAGAAGCACTGCTGTTTTACAGCACTGCCAAAACCTCTCTCAAATACAAAGGCAAAAGTGTTTTTGGAAAACTCTTTAAAATTCTCTTGGAAGGTTCTTTTGTTTCTGAAAGCTGTCAGGACTGCTAAAAAGATATTTCTGGAGCAATAACCAAAAAAAAAAGAGTTTTTTAAGGTTGGAGCTTTGTAAACTTTTAAAAAACAAGACCTGAAAATTTTCCATTTCAAGTCCTATTTCATTTTGACAACAGTCTTTATACACAGCCTTATACAAAATGTAGCAGCAGAAAATTGCCCTGCCCGCAGTTTGGCCTCAATTGCCCAGTGAAAGGGGGAGGCTGAAGGAATTCTGGTTGCAGGAGGAGAACTGTGCAAGGCCAGCAGACCACGTCCATGCTGACTTCTTGGAGAAGAAGTCTTGGTTCTTGAAGACCAGGCTTGTCTGCTGGGGGAGTCTGCTGGGGATTCTGCTGGGGAGTCTGCTGGTACATAACATGGCAGAAGTGCTCCATCAGGTGGGGCAGCAGCCTCAGCACCACCCACAGCTTGCTGAGCTTATTGTCTTCTGGAAAATCTTCTTTCAGAGCAATAAAGAACAGGACTACGAGTTTCTCATGCACCTAGGCACACAGTAAAATACCAAGAGAATTTGGTATACCTGCCTCTGGACAATAAAACCAATTTTTAATCGTTTGGGACTTGCAAAATTGAATCCTGCTACCTCTTAAGTACTGGCAAGAGTAGCCTTCCTTCCAAGTCATCTTGAGTCTCTCTGATGGTAGCAGGACATGTGCCTCTCACCCAGGTGGAGGCAGAAGAATACATGGAGCAGCACAGAGGCCTCTTCCTGACCTATTTGTTGATCTACACTGCCTTAGTTCTACCAGGAGCAGAAACAGGAAAAAAAGCCCTCGTCAATCCAATGGAAGGGATGGCCAGACCCCTGTTTACAGAAAATGCGTGACAACAGAATTTACCCTGTGGCTGAAGCATGTAATGGTGCAACAAAGCTTTAGTGACTATGCTAAAAATAGCAGGGAGGAGTTGATGCGTTTTATATTAAGCCACTGTGTGGTTACCAGCGGAGTGTAACTCCCTGAGCATCAAATTTTTGTGGGTTTTGTGTGTGTGGTGGGGTTTTTTTTATGTGAAATTAACTATTCTTTTAATTGTTAACCTTGAAAATGTCTGTGAAATACTTCCATATTCAGAGATTCTGTTGTGTAAATCACACCTTGACTACCAAAACAGATTTTTCACCATAGAACTTGCAATATGGGATAAGACAAAGCAAAAGAACAGGAATATAAAGCCCAGTGGTAGGATTTTTAATCTGTAGGCATCATTTGTCTCCCAGTCTAGATGAAATGCAAAAGTCCAACTTTGTGTTAACGAAATTGTTGATCTATTACAGAGTCTTGCAGAAGGGCAAAAACTCATGCCCGAACTATTGCCAAAGCAGCTAGCTCCCCTAAAGCAAGGGAAGCTCTCTTCTCAAGTAATCAATCTGATTAACAAGAAGTAGGTGCCTTCCTCAGCTCAGTCCTACCCATGGTTCTCTCTCGTCTTCTCTGTAAGTCTAATGGCATCACAAATCTGCATGTCCAAAGCGGTCAAGCGGTTTGTAAGCCATTTGGCTACTTTGCGCGGGGAAGACGGCCTCAAGACAGGCCTGGATGCATCCAGCGCTGCCTGATCTTCCCTGTCGAGGAGCAGCAGAGGTGAGCAGCACCACGCAGATTTTCTTGACTGGAAGGTTTTTACGACGATGGAGGATAGGAAGCTCATCAAAGGCTGAGCGAATATTTTACTTGCCTCCCTTCGGAGGCAGGGAATGTGTTAGCATGGCAATTTGCCTGTTCCTGTATCTAAACTGTTCCATAAAAATACTGGATTTATTCTCTTTGAGCCAACTGTAATTTATGGCACTCAGCAGAGCTCAGATCTCCCTGGAAACACTCTGGATTTTCCTGGCCCACAGCCAAGAACGGTGTGGGTGCAGGGGGACAAATTATTGAAATATTGAAAAGAAAAACCCTGCAGAATTACCTGTGTCTGTTTGGAAACTTGACAGACACCACTCCTTCAGTAGCTAAGTAGCATAAGCAGAGTTCAGGAGCAAAGATAAGCAGCAGGAGGGAGAAAGTTACAACAAAACAGCCAATGACGGTCCCTGTTCTTTCAGAAACCTTTTAGATTGCCCCCATGAGATTTAACAATGGGCTTTTATGATGTTCTTTGTCCCTACAGCCAGTGCCTTATATCCAGTAATCTGGAAAGAGAAGTCTGGGGTCCCCGGAAAAGCCCAAGCCCCGTTCCACAACTCAGTGAGGCCAGTGAAATCTATGTGGGCGTCTTTTTTTGCATTTCAAACCGTGGCACATTGTTTTGCAGTTTATCAAGCCTGTAAGGGGCAGAAGATCATATTATTCAGATCCACACCACAGTTGCCTTGGTACAGCTGATGCCTGTGTCAGGAAAATGTTTATTTTTCACTCTCCGTATTTACCTGTCAAGAACGAATAGAAGAAAAAAAATCTTGGCAGAGTGTGGGGCACCCAGGCCCTGAAAGGAAAAGTCATGCCCAGGCTCAGCCTGTGAACATAACCCAGCCCCATAGAGTGGTAATTACATTTTGGGAGCTCAGTAGACTGTGCATAATTATACTCTGAGGAGGATTACCGCCTTGTATGAATAATACCATGATGCAATGGCAAATGCATAGCATATGCTTCAAGCCTACAATCCAGGCTGGATGACAGACCCCTCCCAAGACCACCCTGACTGCTGCACAGATTGGCTGTCCCTGTGGGAAGACTGCCCTGCATGAATCAGTTTCCCATAGACATACCGCTTGTTCAGAGGTAGGTAAAAAATGTGGTTTTAGTCCATCCAGGAGATGGAGAAGTGAAAACTTGCTAATCAGAGAAATAAGATTTTGAATGTGAAATACAGAAATACGTTGCTCGCACTGCCTGCAACATAACCTGTATTCAGCCATCTCTTCCAGTTTCTGCCTTCCCAGCTGCTCCCTAGCCAAGAGACCTACGCAATGGTTCTGAGATCCAGCTTTCTACTAAACCTGACACGCCAAACAAACAGCAGAACATTGCACCTCTGCATGTGAGCACAATGCACAAAGTCATACCCCTAGGCATGGGCAGTTATGTATGAGACTCTGCAGGGCTTCCCTGAGTCTTCCTGTTCCCTTCCCCCTTCGCAGTGAAGTTCAGTAAATCCTCTTGAACCACCTGCCTGCCAAGGAACACACAGAAACCTGTCAAGAGGGAGACCTTTCCATGTGCCATGGAAATGGGCTGTTGGTAGAGGTGACCTCATCCCTTTGACTCAATTAAATCAAGTAATAAGGTATTAACAGGCTTGTTTTCCTTGTTTAGCTACTGGCTTGCTTTAGATGATGACTCCAGCCCTCCCTACACACACAGGTTTCTCATTTGTTGAGGTTACCAACACTTAGTTACCAATCCCACTTCTGCTTGTCAGTCAGCTTCTGAAACCTTCAAGCTTATAGCACAGAGACACTGATTGACAAGTAGCTCTGACTTTCGTGCCATGATAGAGGACAGCCAGACGTGGGGACACAACCCTGACCGCCAGCCCAGCCTCAGCTGTCCTGGTGAGCCATCGTCTGTTGGTGCCCACAGTATTCTTTCTATTCTTTCTTATATCATAAAAACTACCCATTGTACACAAAGTCTTCTCAGCCTCACAAAAGACCAGCAGTGCTTGAAGTGCTTTTGGGAGCAGATGTGAGATCTAAGCACAGAGCTATGTGAGGTGTCTCAGAATGACATTTCCTCTCTTCTTCAGGGGAATCTGTCAGAAATATCTTCGCATTTCAGTGCTTGCCTAGAGCATTTACATGCCAGGTTTTGGTTGACAATTCAAGTACCGTGAATTTTCTTTCAATGAAACACAACCCTTGATTAATTGTTATTTATGGCTATATGTGCAAGAGACAATTCCACCTTCTATCAGTTTGTCCTTTGCTTCTTAACAATTTATTGGAACACCTTAGTCATATGGTTTAATTTTAGATAGTCCTGCAACAAGCAGGGAGTTGGACTCAATGATCCTTATGGGTCCCTTCCAACTTGAGATATGATTCCTTACCAGCTCTACTAGACTTGAGGGAAGATGACCCAAAAGAGGGAAGAGTATAGAAAATCTTTCCCTTCTCTTAGGAAACAAACAAACAAACAAAAACCATAAAAAATTTCACACATCATGAAGACAAGATATGAGATATGTGATCCTTTGCTTGTGTTCTTGTAATCTGTGTAAAATTAGAAGACCAAACTGAGAAAGACAGGAAGATTGTGACTGATGTGTCTAAACAACAGAGAAGATAGCATAGAATTGCAGAATCATTGGGACTGGAAGGCATTTGTGGATATCATCTAGTCCAAACCCCTGCTCAAGCAGGGGTCAAGTACAGCAAGTTTTGCAGGATATTTCCAAGTCAGGTATTGGATATTTCCAAGACTGTACAATGTCTCAGGGCAACCTGTTCCAGCTGATGTCCTTCACAGTAAAATAGTTTTCTCTTATGCTTGAAGGGAATTACCTGTACTGTAATTTGTGCCCCATTGCCTTGTCCTTCACTGTGCTCTGCTGAGAGAAGCCTGGCTCCATCTTCTTTATACCCTCATGATAGATATTTACACACTCTGATAATGCAGCCCTGAGCGTTTTCTTCTCTGGGCTGAACAGTCCCAGCTCTCTCAGCCTCTCCTCATGAGAGATGCTGCAGTCCTCTCATCACCTTAGTGGCCCTTTTCTGACTCACTCCAGTATGTCCATGTCTCTTTTGTACCGTTGAGCCCAGCACTTCACCCAGCACTCCAGATGCGTATCACCAGTGCTGAGTAGAGAGGAAGGATCACCTCCCTGGACCTGCTGGTGGTGCTCTTCCTAATGCAGCCCAGCATACCGTTGACCTTTGCCAAGAAAGTGCGATGCTGGTTCATGATCAGCTTGCCCATTAGGACTCCCAAGACCTCCTCTGCAAAGCTGCTTTCTAACCAGTTGGTTAGAGCCTGTACCAGTGCATGGGGTTGTTGCTCCCCAAGTGCAGGGTTTAGCATTTCCCTGTGTTGGTCTGCACAATGTTCCTGGTGATCCATTTCTCCAGCCTGTCAAGGTCCCTCTAGATAGCAGATGGTGCAGTTGAAAATGCCAGAGCCTCCTCCTTCATAGCAATAACTTTTGCCATACAAGAAAAGACTTCAGAGGGGTGACAGAGCAGGAAGAAAGGCAGTCAGGGAGGCAAAGTCAATAGGTGGATACAGTGGGAATGGAGCTACAAGGCGGGAGGGAACAAGTAGTAGGAAAGGAGAGGAAAAATCCTTTTAGCATAGCAGTATGAAATGTCAGCTAGGACAGACACAGATTCCCTGTCAGATATCCAGGAGCACTAAGGAGCAAGGAGGAAGTAACCACTTTCCCTGGCAGGGCTGGATGTAAAAAAATAAGTATTGTTTCTTGACAGCTTTCCTAAAGCCAGCTAAATCTATATAAACTCATTTAAGGGCATCCGTTTAAGCATATTGGCATTATTAGTGTGTATGCAGGCCTTCAGAATTAACTTTGGTTAAATACATCTGCTAGACTGGAATTTCAAAGGAGAAAAAAAGGAAATACATACCCAAATAATTCCTTTTAATTGGGATCTGACTGTCCAGCCCTAGGGAACCTTTGAAAACCTTCACATCAGTGCAGCCAACTGATCAACTGCTCCAGTGCTTGCGCAGCAACCTCTAAGGAACGCCTCTGCCAGGGGTCTTTGTATAAAACACTGGCTTAGTTTTCAATAAGTATGCTTTCAGGGACAAGTTGTGGGCAAGCTTTTGGCTAAAAAAATAGAAAGTACAGCTTTGACAGATGAGTTGGGTAATTAAAGGTGGCAGGGGTCTAAAGTGGAAGGGTGGGGGCTAAATGCCAAAAGTAAATAGAAATCTGAACGGCAAAGTGTAGGTGACATATAAGCTTTAATGAATGCTGTGTTAAGTAAAGCATCTAGATGGACATCAAGAAAAAACACTTTGCCCAGTCAGCATGTATCACATGCCCTATGGCAGTCTTAGGTGTCACAGACTACTGACGAAACGAAAAACAACCAAACACAAAACATGTTGTCAATTATTCAGATTTAGCTTGAGAAGCATGATAAAATTTTTATTTTACAGAGAAAAGTTTTGCTTCCATAAAAATAAATAAATAAAAGGAATCATTAGTTTTCTTGGCATGTCTCAGCAAAATGATTAAAGCAATAGATATAATACCACACATACACTGCATTTTAAATATTTGCTGCAACCACAAGGATTTCAGGATACAGAGCTTCACTGTTGCTTAGGGGCTGCTTGGGAAGCACAGAGTTAGGCCACTTGTGTCTATAAACACTTTAAAAGATAATAGTTTGCATATGCTGTGATGATAGACTGCAGCAACTGCTGGAGAAGTGTTAGAAAGTTTTTTTACTCTGAATAATACTACACTGTGAAAAGGTTCAGAATGAAGTCATAACTGGAAGAGAGAAGTGAGCAGAAATTGTAAGTGCCGGATACATACGTACTGCAGTCAGCCATTAATGAGCGAATAAGTCCCTACAATAACTAAAGTGGATTTAAACATAATGATTTGTTACAGTGGAGATTTGTGGTGAAATCTCTGATGCTTTTAAATTAAGAAGTCAAAAGAAATAAATATATGCTCCCATTTCTTAAAAAAAATTGAAAGCTTGCCTTGCTTATTCTGGCATGTGTGTGTGAGCAAAAGAAAACCAAAAACGGGTCTATACAAATACATATTGTATCTAATGCCTCTATAAGTAACAAGCAACAACTCCATAGTATTCAAAAAGAAGAGAAATGCAAAAAAACACTAAGGAAATGGCTTATCACTTCATACTATACTGGTAATAGAAGTATTGATCCATACTACAGTATCAGCCAGTACCTCCCAACAAGGGTTGAAAGATTTCCTTTAAATATGAGGTGCGTTTCCTGTTCTTTAGTTCAGATAAATCATGCACAGGGGGGTTGTCAAATACATTTTCAAAGAACCAAAATTAAATAGAAAAATGGAAATTTAGAGAATGTCTCTGAATGATGGCTTTCTTTGACATGGAAAAGTGTCTTGGAGAAAAATGACGACATCCCCTCAAACAGCTATTTTGGAAATAAAGGCTAGAGCCTGGAAGTTACTGTTGGCTCATCCTATTTCAGTGGGTGTCACAGCTACTTAGTATCTCAGAGGCTTGGGCCCAAAAGCCTCACTGGTCCCTTAGTTTATCTTCAGGAATGAGAGAGGTAGCATTCCGCAAGTGCTTGCTTGGTACTTGACATCAAATTTTCTTTTTAACATGAAGTTTGTGCAGTTGCATTTTATCTGCTATAAGGCTTAAAAGCCTCTTGAAACAGAAGCTCTAGAGCTAAGGGAGAGTTAAGAGGAAAGAAGAAATTAAATTAAGAAGAAAACCTTTTGTAAGTTATGCGAGGAAAAGTTCAGTGTCCTGCACCCTCAGTTGGCATAAATCATTGTCATTCCACTGGTGACAAGGGAGCTGTCAAATTAAAGCTGTTCAGAGCCCAGCCCTTTCTTTTTGTGGCATCTTTTCTCCCTTAAAAGAGTGATACTGTACCTGGGAGAGGTGCAGGGGGGATGCTTGGGGGATGCTGTTACAATGTGCCTACACCGTGCTATGTCCCAGCCAAATTTCCCATCTAAAGTCTGTTTATTTGGCCCCAAAAGATCACCACGATGCAAGGGGAAGTTGTGGCAGTTCAACAGAGCTGGAAGTGCCTGTTTTCCTGCCCATCTGCTCACAGCTGGCATGTGGGGTGGGAAATGGCTAAAGGGAAAGGGCAATGCTTGTACTGGGCATATGCTGCAGCAATCACCAGCCTGTGCTTCTGTAAGTGCAAGGCTACCAGCCAGCAAAGCAAAGCCAAAGCACCTCCTTTTATCTCACTCCTGCCTTGGAAAGGTGCTCCTCATGCCTGGAGGATTTCTAGAGTAGGATTTCGTGTCCATTCCCCTAATACATCCTGTACAGTGAATGTGTGAGGATTTCGCTCGAGATTCATACGCAGCCACAAGTAGTGTTTTACCAATTAGCATTATAGTGCTGGGTTTAAATAGCTTCTGTTGTTTACAGATGGGCTGTCAAGACTGTCACTGGTGTATGACTATTTTTAATAGGAGCATAATCAATTAAATTGACTACATGTGTTCAAAACTGCCATGAGAAGCCTATTATACAAATATAGTACATTAGAAAAATCTCTTTACAGGACTTACTCATTGAGAACCAAAATAAAATGCAGAGGACCATGTGCCATGAGGACATTATTCATTCATGACGACATGACTTTGCCTTTGATGAACTCTACACCGTACAAAGGGAGCCACTGAAAAGTTACATGTGGCAGCACAGTAGGGACTGGTGCCGACAGTGAAAATATAGTAACCACTAAAAAGTACCTCAACTGTAACTGCATCTGTCACACACAGCCTTGGTGGGATTGGCAGAAACTCTAGGAGAAAGAAAATACTTTGGCTTTACTAGACCATCTGTGGGAGCCATGTGTTTTGCAATAGCTAATTTTTAGTCAGAGTCTGAAATCTCTGTCAAGTACAAATGCTAAGGCAGCCAACACAGGGACAAGGCAGCAACTTTGGCATTTGCACTGTGGGGTAACATGGTGCACTTGGAAAATGCTCTGCTGAGACTCCTAATGCCCAGGCATGTCAGATGTTATCAGGTAGAATCAGGATCCCCTTCTTCCCCGCCATGACCGGACGTTTCAGGGATTGATTTAGATCCTGTTGGCCTTTTTCCTCCAAACAGGTGGATGGATTGGGATGGTTAATTAAACGAAACCATAAATATGAATGCATTAGAGAGAGAGAGAGATTACAGTAGTGTACATTGTAAAACCTCAATTTAAACCCTGATTAGCCAAAACTTACACATTGTCTCACTCACTGTGAGGCAGGAGCGGACCAGGGGGCTGACTAAAATGTCCCTGTTATAATATTCCCTTCCAAAGGAAGAGTAGATGTGGGGAGGAAGGATGGAGAAAGAGGAGTAGCGCATATGAAGAGTTCATCCTGACACGCCACTGGGACCCATTATTCATTGCAGGCCTGAGAGCTGGAAAATGCTCCTTGGTCCAGAGTGTACTGGTATCTAGAGTCAAGCCTATATTCCACTGCTGCAGAGACTCTCCAGTCTCTGCACAATGCCCTCCCACTCAGCACCAAGCCCACTATGCTGCAACTGGGAAGACCATGATTTCCCACATACCTGACTTTCCCTTGCTCTTCCTGGAGAGCAAGCAGTTTATAATGGACACAACATTTGTCATAAATCGCTGCTGTGAAGGTACCAAATACTTCTTCTGCCGGGTGGAGGCTGCTGAAAGCACATACTGTGACTGTGGATGAGTGAATATTCTAAATCCAACACATATGTATTTCATATATAGGTATCTATCTATGGCTTGATATTTTCTGACCCTTGATTGATCAAGCTGGGCGCTTCAAAGCTCTTTGCCCATGCCAGACCTTATTAATATGAAGCCCCTTTTTCTTTACTAGGCTGCAATGCTCACTTAGAACATGGTGATTCTGTGCTCAATCCCACCATTAATTTAAATCGCTGGAATATCTGAGACACACACAAGTGCAAAAATGATGGAAGTGGACATGTCTTGAAAGCTAAGCACATTTTCACGGGAAATATGTCTCAGGTTTCCCCTCAGATGTGGCTGCAAATGTGCTCTCTAAGGTTCAACATTCTCCAGAGTATCACATGGATCATGTGCCTGCTCTGCTATCAAATAAGCCACACCACAAGGGCTATGAGTGAAGATTTAGAGATTAGTCACCAGGGAGGTCCCAGACACTGTGCTTAGTAAAGAAGACAAAAATGGATCTTGCATCATGTGCTAAAAATGGCCAAAACTTTACCTTCAGGAAATCAAGCTAAGGGAAGACATTAATAAAGTATATTGATTCTGTCATATGTATGCACCTGCCAGTAATCACCACCTCTGTTTTACTTGGATGTAGCCCAAGACATCTAGCTTTCATCCAGAATATAAGGGTAATGGAATGGAAATTAGGAAAGCTTCCTTAATATAGGTTAGAGCAATTTTTATAATGTGTTCCTTTGCACCTAATGTAGGGAGATATAAAATGCCAGAATAATTGTTTAATTGTACAAGAGGAGTCCAGACTTCGTTCCAGACAGGATAATAACTAAATCTTGTAGACACATGTGAATGCAGAAAGGCGATTATATCAGTTATGCATATGAGTAATTTAATATGGAACAAAATATGTGAGCAAGCAATTGTGGGGAAGATGAAAAGTCACATTGCATAAAAGTGCCCAGCATTACTTTGTGAATTAGCAATGCTGTGTGTCATTCAACTGTCGGAAAGAATCAAGAATGTCACTGTGACAAATTCTTCATATGGCATTACAGAAGGTTCTGCTGTGCTTGAGATTAATACAGCTGGCTTCTAGTGAGCAGTAGCAATATAGCAGTGAGAGGTTTGCAGGGAAAGACCCATTCAGAAATTTACCTTTAATATGAAATAGCTATTCCACTGCAAAATCCTGGATAATAGTAAACGTATGTTAGTAAGCCTCGATTTGATGGCAAACAATTAACCTGTGCAGAATCCATGCATTTAAAATTCTGTGTTGCTTTTTGTTTTCAACAAGCACTATTCAATAGTAGGAGGAAAAAAAATTCGAACCTCCCACTGCTCACTAGTAGGAGAGAAGCAAATGCATTTTCTTCCTGAGGTTATGAAATGTGTACAGGTGGGTGCACATACGAAATATGCTAAATTTTACTCCTGAAGGCTTTCCTTCATATCATGTAAAGAATGAAAACCAAAAGAATTGCTCTAGTACTACAACAGAGAATATTATTAGAATTAAAAACATGTCACCCAAAATTTATAAACATGGAAAAATCTCAGTTGCATTCAACTGTTGACAAAAGATGGAGGGTAACTATTGAGGGTTTTTTTATTTTATTCAACCATTTCTATTTAAAGTATTTTCAGCCATGAATGAAAATGGAAGCTCACAGAAGTCCTGCAAAAATATTGTTAATAAAATTCAATTTCTGTGTGGAGGAGGTCTTTCTGAAATGGAGTGAGCCACACTCAGCTCTCAGCTTCACCCTTGTGATTTCAGGATAACGATGGTGAAATTGGCAATTTCTTTCTGTATTTAAATGAATGGACATGTACTAACAGAGCAAACCTTGACACAGGAGATTTGAATAACTCTATAAATACTCTGGGAAGCAAGATATTGGAAACATCACCTATCAACATTAAGACATGACTTTTAGTGTCATAATACATCATTATTCAGGGCCTCTGAGACAGTTCAGAAATGAAAGTTATGATAATGAAATGTGTTAAAATAAACTGGAAACGCTATACAAACCAGTGGTAAATACTTTGCAGCAAGTGCACTCTCTTAAAGTTTTTTTGTCCGTGGCAAATATAGAGGTCATGGGGCAGCTGAAACACTTCCACTTGGGAAATACATAGGGAGTATTTTCTGCCCTATATTGTCTCACTGCTTATCAAATATGAATAGAGGTGGTAGATTTCAGCTGAGATGATGTTCTTTTTCTGGACTGATTGTCACTGCATCTATTTCCTAGAGCAAATCAATCAATTTTTTAAATGTTAGTGACTTTTTATCTCAAATGTATTTGTTATCTGTTTAGGCACAGAGACAAAAGAATGTCTTTATTTTTATTTGTTCTGTTATCTAGCTAATGCTTTTATTCACTTGTAAATGTCAGTCATGACCCTTTCTTTCACTGAAGAGACTAATCAAGGATACAGACACTAATGAAGATGATCTTTTATTATCCGAGCTGTCTGGTTACATTACAGCTCAAAGTGTAGTTTCAGTTTTAGAGTTTGTGTTGGGGATAAATCACACAGAAAACCAGCATCTGTCATTTTGAAGTATAGTTTTAAAAGAGGTCTTTATCCAGCCTTTGTTTTAATAGGCATAATAATTAAAGTCACAGATTTGCCAGTACAGTCGGGTACTGCTGAGACTACAAAAGTAGAAACTAGGGGGAGGGGGGAGTATAATTAGAGTGTCTTTCCTTAAATACTCCAAGGCAGAATGAGACGTTTCCTTAATAATAACCTATATTTTTCATAAAGCTTTTCCTGCTGTGTTTTGAGATTCTGTAAGGCCTGTGTCCACTCATAAAATCCTACTTCAAGTAGAACTAATTTCATTTTAAACTCTCTGAAAAGTACCCATCTTCCTGAGCACAATATCTTTGGTGAAATACAGAAGGATGCTTGAAATAAATCCATTTTAGCAGCTAGGGTTTGGTCTACTAATGATGAAGATTATGACCATATGGTACATCCGGACTGTATGTGGAAATGGTACTGATTCCAGAAAATCAGTGTTATGCTTCTGACCACTGTAACTGTAAGGAAAAAAAATATATATGCATGCATAAATTTACAGTAGCTGGAGGTAGTGGCTTCTCAGTTGATGAGTAACAGATATAATGTGCTTATTTCAGTAAGGGGAAGATGCACAGTCCTCTTGTCAATCAAAAGTGAAATTGGGTTGCTTCTAGCCACATACTAGTCTGAACCACAAATCAAGTAGAATTATGGTTTTGATCTGCGTTGGGAGTGGTCAAAACTGCTAACTTAAAAACCTCCCTGTTATCTGCTACGAAGACAAGTTTTACATGATTAGAGTGGCTTGAACCATGTGTTGGTAAGAAATAATCCCTTTTTAGGGTTGCAGCAGGTAGGCAAGACCCTTATTCTACCGATGATATGAGGATGGACACTACTTGGTGGACATATGAGCATGTTATGTCCATTTTAATGACTGGGCTACTGCACATACTGAAGAAGAAAAGACATAGGACTCAGCTTTGTGATACTTCTGTGAATAGAGGAGCACCTCAAAATGTGCCTTTTGACCATCATGGATGGGCCTTTTCGATCTGTCTGAAAGAAAGGTATGGTGACGATTTCATGCAGCTGCTGCGCTGTGTACCTGAGCCACTGGTATTGGGCAGTCAACTCTGCTGAATACTTAGTGAATTCATTAGCATTAGAATAAACCTTTTGTCCCTAAATAGGAGAGTATTTCCTGGCAATGCTGCTAGCACCATTATTCTAAGTTGTTGGTACATTTGCGTTTAGGCTGACTTAATGGGGCCAGACACAGAGACAAAAGCTAGCTAATGTTAGAATTAATTTTCCACTATTTTCCTCCTCAAGTTGCCAGACCGAAAGTGTAGAAATTGAGTGGAAAGGAGAGGGAGAGTTTGAAGGGACCATCTGGCTCAGAGTCTTGGCCTCCAAAATTGCTGTACAGAAGATATTTAATGCAAAACTGCCTGAAGTTTATTCCATGTTCTCCTACTTTCAGCAATTTATTTCAATTTTCCTTTCAGGGCCCAGCTCAGTTTCTTTTACATTTTCCTTTTCTGTACATTTTAAGTATACAAATATAATTTTCTTGCTAACCCATTCCTTTTCTAATTTTTTCCAGGGGAATGGTATTTCTTCCTTGCTATTTTTTCCCTCTTGCTTAGTAAAAACTCAAAAGTATTGCACTGCAGACCTAAAACAATTCTACCCTCTTCCTAACGAAATCCTTGAGTTTAATTTTCCATCAGCCTTACAAACTAAGTTCCTCTGTTTCTCTCCATTTACCCTTAGAAAGTCATACACTACTTTGTCCTAATTTTTCTTTTACTTCAAAAAATCAAAATCTGCCACATTTACGCAGTCCAGGATTATTTTCTATGAGCATTTATCCTATGAGTTTTTTGCTGGTCATGAAATCCAAATCAAAAATAGCATTACTGTTTCACTGACTATTCATCAAATAGTTTACTAAATATAATATCCCAGATGTCTGAGCCTCATCGTATTTGGTACTTTTGTGGCTTGGGCCAGATTGGCCCAAGGAAGCCGAGCAACAGATGTTCCTTCTCTCCTGCAGAGCAGGAGGGGGAGAAGAAGAGAGACTAGTTTAGTAGGAACTCAACTACTTTAATGAAATATAAGGACAAAAATAATAATGATAAAAAGAAAATAATTAAATATATACAAAACCATATCAAGCTCCCAGGATGACAATCACGTCACTGGCTGGCACTGGGGAAGTCCCAGACTGGACTCAGTGATGGACGGGAACTGGATTCCGGATCTGGATTCAGGATCAGGATCAAAGGCAGACAAAGAGACAGTGTCCTCCTCAGATGCCAGCCATTGAAGAACGAAAGGTTGACCCTTAGGTCCCTCAGCTTTTATACTGAGCATGATGCCGATGGGATGGAATACACTGTTTGGTCAGTTTTGAGTCACTTGTCCTGTCCGCTCCTCCCCACAGGTGGGACCCCTTGACGCTTGTCCGCTTTCAACCCTCCAACGGGGCAAATAACAACATTGGTTGTCCTTGGTTGTTATAGCAATAAGTATAAGCACGGGCCTCTCTGCACACCATTCCTTGGCATCAGCTATAAACATGGGTCTCATCACTCTGGAAGAGAGCAGTTTTCTCCATAACATGCTGTTAATTTCAGCAGTTAGAAGAGGGCTAGTTAGAAAGTGGAGTTACTGAACAAAATTCGTCCTGTTTTACCTCAAACCAGGACAGGCGCTTTGTGTGTTAGTTTTTTTCCCCGGCATGTATTTGAGAAGCTGAAATTTCCTCTAATGATACAGTTTCTTTGTATGTATTTCTCTCATTATTAGCTAGATCCATATCCATCCCTGAAAAGTCTGTAATACTGTTTTTAGCGTCCTTCTTAGGAGTGATCTTTATCAGAAACTATTTCATTTTATCCTTACTGCCACAGTGCAATTAATTCCATCAGCTACTTAATGAATACCCATCACAACTACTTCCCTCATTTATCTTTTCAAAATGTATGAATGCTTTCATTCCAGCTAGCCTTACCTTTCCTCCATTTTCTCACTTTTCCTGCAATATCTGGTTTCACAGCCCTTCCAAGAATCTCAGTCTTTTTGCAAACATAAAACCATTCAGTGGTTTCCACCAGCCCAGACCTGAGTCCCCAGCTAGAACATGTACTTTCTTGTGTGTTCCTTTACTTGCAGCTGAATCTTTCATATAAAGTCATATGATCTCAGCATATAGATTGTTTCAGCTGCTCATGGTGTTTGTACTGGGAGCAGAGGTTATCTGAGGCTCTCTCAACTTTCTCAGGCAATTACCTGGTTTATATCCTTTTGGAAAATGGTGTCAAACTTAATCTCCTTTAAGAAAAGGTAATGTACCTGTGAATGTTTTCATATACTATAATCACCAAGAAATCACTTACTGCTCTTCAGACTCTTGAATCCTTTTCATCCATCTTTCCAGACAGAAATGATCCCTGAGCCTTTCATTCTTGGACTATGTTTGCCCATCAGATTAAAAAGTTCATTGTCTATGGCAAGAACCTGGCTACCTGCTCTGATGTGAAGTGCAACCAGTAGACTTTTTCCCCATTATGTCAGCTTCTTCTTCAGTCCTGACTCTACCTAACGTGCCCTTGCTCCCCAGGAGACAGCACCTTTTTGATTCTCTTTCATTACGTGCCTACTTATTCCTCTCAGTAATGAGTCTCCAGTGATGCACTGACACTAACAAGAGACACGTCTGTTTCTCTGGTATTTTTTCTTCTCTTCATTTTTCTTTCTGTACTTCATCCTGCCTTTAAATGTCCCCGGAGCATTCTCCTGTCTCTCCTGGACACTGTCTCTGAAGGCTTCTATTGTCTTACTGTCTGTTCACTTCAGACTAGTTCTTTTCTTCTTTCTTGCTACCCCATTATGTCACGGTACTGGCTTTTTTCCTTAAAGGAGCGCGCCTACTCCAGTGCTTGAGTTCTCCTGAACACAGCCAGGCATTTTCCTTGTAATCACATGATGCCAGTGGTCCCCTTTCTTCTATGCAGATTTTCAATTTGGGTCCTCTTGTATGCCAGGTATCTGCAAGTCATCTCGGCTTTCTGTCACATCCCTGAAACTCTGCCTGAGGTCTGTTGTTGTCTTCATTTACTCTGTCAGGACCTGAAACTTCTCCTCCAGCAGCTCTGTCAGGAAATATCTTGTATGAAGGACCAGCTCTAAAATGACACTAATCTCACAGCTCCAAAATCCAGCCACCTTGATGGCCTGTGCTGTATTTGATATTTCCCTTGCTGGTTCTATAGCTGTCCTTTCCATCTATCTTAACATTTCCTAATATAAGAAAGAAACAAATGCCACCTCTCTATATGACTCTCCTAACTGATAAGCAAACCAGTTGCTGCACTGCCAACAGTTTATTCTGCATGCATTTTTTTTTGAAGTTCTCTAGTGGAGTCATTCCTGCCCTTAATTTGGCTGAGCTAGGTTGAGTTTCCTATTCCTTCAGCCTCTGCAGGTTGAAAAAAAAACCTAAAAATCACTGCCTCTCCCATGATCATCACTAAAATTTCCTACAAAATAGAAACTCAGATTAAATCAAATGGCAAATTAATTGACTGCTCCACTAAACAAAATCTTCCCCAACAACAAGATTAGAGGCTCTGCCTTAGCTGAAAAAATTTGTGGCAACTAGCCATGATTTTTTAGAATTAGCAAAACAACTGTGTATTCCCAGTTGAAAAGCAAGCATATAGCAAATCAGCTGTTCTTGTGATATGGCAGAGTAACAAAAAAACTGAATATGATCTGAGATTCAGCTCAGAAGTTTCACCTTATGGAACAAAGGCAAATTTTTTTATTCTCTGGTTGTGTTAATGCAATATCTTGTGCAGTTCTGAGAATACCATTACTAGACAGATATCCCAAGTAGGAAGACCTTTTTTTAAGGAACAGAAAGAAAATCATCTAAAATTAAAGGAATTCTTACACAGCAAAAGATATTAAAATACCTAATTACATACTTCCCTACCCAATGATGATGACCCATGAAGGCTGCATAACAGCTGGTGATAAGTAAGAAATCTTGGGATAAACTGAAAAGTGTATCCATTTATAAGAAGACATTACCTTTATTTCAGTCTGATAGTAGGTACATGTTATGGGAAGACTAATGCCATATATAAAAAATAGTAAGCTCATATTGATTTAGAGTTTAAAAGTATTTCATCAGTGTAACAGTAGGAAAATTATTCCTTTAGTGTCAATGCTTCAGTAAGATACTGGATATCAAGCTTTTGTCTTTCAAGATCTAATGGGGAAAATCCACTTATCCCTTTGATCAATCATGGATGACTTAGTCCTTTTTTGTTGAAGTCTTTGAAAATCCATCTGTACAACTTCCATTACGCTCTTAATACCTTTCAGAATTTAAACAGATAGTGGAAAAAAATAAGGAAGATTTCTTCAGTTCTCAGTGCCATCAAATGCATTGTGCTGTTTAGTAATAGAGTAAGAGAATTAATTTGGAGGACTTTATGAATCACAATCAAATAACATAGCAGTAATATAATTTTAAAAGATAATGCTAAGTTAAATATTTGTCATCTTGCAATTTTCATAAGACTGTTTTAGAATAATATAGGAAGATCTTTTCTGTTTTAAGATTACAGCTTTAAATGTTCTTCTTACTACAGTGATCCAAGGAAAGTTAAGATGACAACAGAGCTGGCTTTGCAGGCCTCCAGTTTATTTATTTCCCTCTAACACTTGAGGCAGGGAATTTGTTGTCAACTTTTGACAAAACCCCCTATTCTTAAACCTAAGATGGCTTTGTTTTTTCTAAAATGAGTACAAGGTAGCCAGAAACAAGAAATGGAAAATAATCTTTATGAAATAGTCAGCATTTTTAGGACAGCTGAAAATAAAAGAGAACTTGAAAAAAAGAGTTTAGCAATAAAACTCATCGCAAACAAGTGGACATGACCAACCTAATGTCATTTTTCAAGCATAAGAAATCGCAAAACATGCACTTTACTGCCTGTGTCTGCATGCAGTCCTGTGATAGTGTTGATATATCCTAGATAAAGAGATGAAACAAGTGGGATTAACTCAATATTATGTGAGTGCAATGATAGTTGGATGTTGCAGCCCTGTTGGTGGAAGCCGGTACAGTGACTTGGCAAAACCAGAACTGCATAAAGAAGCACATTGGGAAAATACCAGACCAGACAATGTGCCTTAAAAATAGTAAGATGACTAAATGGTGGCCATGAAAAGTGTAAGAGCTGAAGACCACAACCTTTAAACTAGGTGTTAAAACAAAGATGAAAAAGAAAATACCTAGGGACTAAAAAGTATTTATTCAATGGTCACTTGGGACAAAACTAGCAGCCCCTAATTTTCTTAAACTCACCCCTTTCCGTCTTTGTTTTCACAGGGAATTTGTCAATGTGGGAACTAAGCAGTAACTTGAGTAAAGACCTTGAGGTTTGGCCCCTGCAAAAGACGGTATCAGTTCTAGCAGACATGAGTGAATTATCCACTGCTAAATAGACAAGAAGGACTTTATCTACTTATTATGGACAAGTACTGATAAATGATTGTGTAATTAAAATGGAAATTGAGTCCTGTGCTGCACTGGCTGTGGTGTGAGGAGGAATGATGAGGTGATATGAAACCTCAGGCTCTGGTAATGGGCACAAGGTTAGACATCTGTTCCCAGCTCTCAGCATCCAAGTCAATCATCTGATCATCCTCCCTCCTATGACTTCCTCTATTACATGCTTGGAGACCTACGGACAGTCAAGGAGCAAAGTGTTACCAGCAACAAAAGGTTTTTCCAGGTGGCCCTGAAGTCTGATAATTCAGTTACGCTGGTGTAGTGATCAGATAGCAGCACTAAGTCTGGTGAAGCCATTTCAGATTTATCTCAGGAACACAGACAGTGACTCTTTGTGTACTAAAACAAAGGAAAATGGAAGTTTAGGAGGAAATTTATGGTAAAATAAAATGATTCATGTTGAAGTAAGTGCCTGACATAAATAAAATATAATAATAATGTTGTTATAACAGTGACAGTCTAAGCATATAAGCCAAGCTAAGTCTACAGAGAGAGGTAATAACTTTTACTGGACCAGTGAAGTCATTGGAAAAAAACCCAGACACTTTCATCGAGCACACAAGCACTTCTTCACTTTGGAGTTTGGTAATTGGCATGCAAACTGAACCACTGCAAAAATAATTAAAAGAGCTATGTTTGGGAAATTGGTCTCATCAATCACTAATAAAAGTTACCAAAAAATATGTACTTTTCATAGGTAGCAAGAAGGGAAGCTGTAGAAATCTTCTATCACTGGCTAGAAGCTGCTCTCAGACTCCAGAAATCCTCATTAACTAAATTGATTTAAACCCCAAATTCAACCCAGCTGAAAGCCTGGTTTGTAAAGCTTAATAATACTAGAAAGGTTTCTACATTTTTTTATAAAGTTTCCATTAGTGCAAATTACTCAGTCACTCTCTGTCATATGTAGAATATCCACAGGTTATTGCTCTACCCAGCTTCTAGTTAGGCATTAGCTTTTCTACAGCTCTCAGCCAGACCAAAGAAAGTGAATTACTAATACAGAGAAGCAGTCAGCCTTCATGTGGCTGGCAACCAAATGCCAGACCCTAAAAACAGAACTGGCAGGGTTGCTAAAATGTAGGATGTGGAACATGAACTGGGGAAAAGGCACGTAATTGTGAAATCTCTTCATGGATGGAATAAAATGGGAGAATGGGGGGAGATGAGGAAAGCAACTGGAAATGTGGATTGAGGATCATTAAGGGAATATCTGCCCTGAGTAATGGCTTATCCTGTGGAGAGCTAGCACAGATCAAAGCAGCTGGATCTGTGCATCATGCAGAAACACCATAGTACATTAGCTTGGTTCTGACAGTGGTCTAGACAGCTGCCTAAGACTACAGTTCACAGGCTAATAAACCCTGCCAGTCAGCTCATCACTGCTTGTTCCCAAGTTACTGTGGTCTCCTCTAACCAAAATGTTACTGTACAACATCCCAGTAGAGGCATCCCTTAAAGTTATTTATCTAGAAGTGAATATTACTGAGTTACAGAGGGAGGAAGGATCGCTTTGGAAATCAGCCAACTGTTTGGAAGCACAGTTTTTATCCTGTATCCCATATAATCTCTACAAGAAAAAGACAGCTAACTTTATCCTCCTTCGCTCCCATGTGCTTCCCTCTTTCTTCACCTACATGTCCAAGATGTCTCTGGGAAACTTTGTACTGATGAACTTTATGCATGCTGATGGTTTTAGTGCTTGCTACTTATGCTATAAAAATAAGTGCTGTCCTTGCAAGGGCAAGGAGGAGGCTGGAAGACTCCTGAGCTGCAGCTGAAGCAGAGCTTGGTAGAGATGCATCACTGGAAACAAAAGAGCAATTCTATTTGATTTGAATTGTCTGTTTGCTGCAGGGGGGGCAATCAGTGGAATTTGGATAGCTAGGAAGACTGGCTTTTCACCTCTGACGTCCTGTGGTACGAAACTCATTCTGGTGACACTTGTAGATGACTTCAGGAGTTGTATCTTGATTCCCAGTGGATCTGTATCTATTTCTCAAAGCCTCCCTTCAGTTTGAGCTTAACTGGGAAGGTCAGCTGTGTGCAGTGATAACTAGTAACAGGAGTGGCATTGGTCAGGTTCTCTATAAATCCTGTGGAAATAAAAGCTTATGGCCACTCTTGTGCACCTGGATCTTGCCACCACTGGATGAAGCACATTAGTGATAACAGTGAGAAGGGTATGAAAGAATTTATTGGGATATTTGTCTACAATATCACACAGCTAATGGAACTACAGTCAGCCCCACTGAAATCACTGCTGCCATAGATGAGATTTGTTGCAACTTTCAGCATGGTCCATGCATCTAATGAATCTGAACATCCATATCTCATTTAAGACTGTGCAGGCACTCGCCTTGAGTCAGCTGGGTTTGCATATGGGTGAAGAATGCCAATGGTAGCAACATTTTGTTGGGTTCCTCAGACTTGCTGTGGCATTTCACTGTACCACATAGGAACATGGTAAAATTTTTCCTTGTACAATCTCTTTCTGGACAAGCAGAGCAAGATGGAAACAACACAGGAAGAGTCTAAGAGAGGTTCATAGTCAGGTGCCCTGTGTCTCTGTTTTATAAGGTAGGCAGTGGCTGAGCACTCACACGGTAGAGACAATGCTCAAGGAAACTCAGTTTTCTCTTCTGAACTGGCAAATAACTTTTTATGATCAAAGTGAGGGAACAAATGTGATGGCGCAGCAGTGTTAATTTTCAGCAATATGGTGACGAGTAACAAAGACCCACTCCAACATACAGCTGTGACAGAAGGAAAAGTGTTGACTGACTTCTGATCATTTGCTTGTTTTACTCTGTGCGCTGAAAGCATTTTCTTGACTTACCTCAGTGAAACTAAAGGCTAATCAAACTAAACTGTTTGATTCTCTTTTTCTATCATCTCCAGTATCAGTGCAGCCCAACATTACTATTATCCTAGATCTCATCAGTTTGTAGGATGACATCTTGCCTAACAAAACTTTGTGCAATGTGAAATTTAAGCCATCATGCTACACTGAAATTGTCCTAAATTTAGAGAGGTAGACACTGCTTAAAGAAGAGTGAATTTTGAACTCAAATAACGTTTTGTCACAGGAACAATATTGGTATAAACCTGAAAGGTGTCAGCATTAGTGTTGTGCACATCCATGGGAAACAGAAACCTGCGTAGTATTGTAAAGTGGTAAACTGTCAGGAGAGGTTCATAGCCTCCATTTAGAACGCTCATATTTCCTCACTCAAAAATGGGCTTTGGAAAATTTAAAACTTCTCAAAAATACTTGCCAAACATTGCACTGGGATCTAAATGGTATGTTGTACTGCATACTAGTGAATCATGCAGAGTAACATGATGCAAAATTATTCTAATAAAATGCCTCTAAGAAGATTTGGAGATATTTGGTATGCTTTTCATCTTGCAGAAGCAACACACAATGGTGTCTAAAAATTAGTTTTTTACTCATTTTTATTGCTACTGTGCCTGGAAATGTGTTAATATTTTTTAATAACTTTCATTTAATCTTAGCTGGTTTACCTATATTGGATGAGCAAAACGCCTTAACCATAAGAAGTGCCTAGGGTAGAGGATTGAGATTGTAAGGACTAGGGCTTTCTGTTGTGTAAATTACCTGTGAAGGATATAATTCCTACCAGAATATTTATAGATTAGCTCCAGATTAGTTTTCCAATAATGAATTCGAAATTAATATTGTAAAATAAATAAATAAATGTAAAAGCCTTTACTTACTTTGCACTCCTACCATATGTGTCTGAGTGCAACTCTTTCCTAAAGCACACTGAAGAAGCAGGGGTGAGGAAAATTGGTGAGAGGGGGGAATCGGAAAAACAAATGCCTCTGAGTTTCCTTAGACCATAAATAGAGTGTATTTATGCATTATTGAATGATCTTTAGCTGTTACATAAAGGACTAGTTCCCCAAAAGTTATTGCTTCTTCTGAAGGCAGTGAAGTTATACTGATGTCATCTAAACACCCGGCACACCAGGGAACAGGATCAATTCCTCCTGAGAGGACGTGGTAATCCATGCGCGATAGTGGCAAAACAGAAAAATCTCCTGGAAAATGAACCCTACAAGGAGCCACTGGCATTTGCACTGTGCATGATACATATTTACTGCTATCACTGTTGGAGGTATTATAAAAGGTTTTCAGAAATTTCTTACATCTGTCATTCTGAAACAGACCCTCGGTCCCAGTTTAGTCATCAGCTTCTTCCCTCCCAACACCACCATTTCCTCTACTGCTGCCTCAAGTCCTTCCAGTGACCCACACAGACAAGTCTGCTTCTCTGGTTTCTCCAATATTATTTCTAACTACACCGCCAATCTTCTTTTTCACCCAAGGAGCATGTGAGGGTCTTCATTGGCACTGCATCTCAAATCTTTTGGTCAGCACCGCTGCCTGCTGATGATGTGTAATCAGTCTTTTTGGTAGGAAAACGGAGGTATTTGCCTGACCTTCTGACTGCACCAGGCTGTGGCTGGCCATGGGTGCCAAGCACTGTTCAAGAAGCCATGCCTTGGAAAGATGAGCACTCAGAGAAGGCACTGGGATTCCCAGGGAAGGAAGAGATATTTAAAGGCAGAAGGGTTCAGTCACAGGGGTCAGGAGTGGTGTCCGCTGCCTAGAAGGAAAGCAACTGCACAGGACGCATAGTGCTGCTTCCCAGAAATAGTACCATGACAAAGTAAAAGCGAGCGGATGCAGCTCACTAGCTGAGGAGAAGGACTGGGGTTTTTTTTGTTTTTAAAGTTCTTACAAAATCTAAGGTCTTCAGACACCTCCATGCACGCCTTCATGCAATCTGACAGATAAAATCCTCCAGTAACTCGAGTTGTAATCTCTTTTGAATCTGCTTTTATACTTCAAACCAAGTCAATGACAAGAACAGGATATTTAAGTCCCTGCCCAATTTAGCCTCCCATTCTTGTCACTTCTTTGATATTGGTTGTACTTTTACCAGGTTATTTTATCTTTAATCTTCTCACCCACTATAAAATTTCAGTCAAAATAGCTGAAATCACTCAAGTGATTCTGAGCTGACAAACAGATCTTTTAAAAAGGGGGAAAATCTGTCATATGTATCAGTTCTATACATGAAAAGCATAATGCAAAATCTGACTTTTTGCCTGATGTGGCTTTTCCCCCATTTTGGATTCAACCTGTGACCCCTATATTTAAGGACCTTTGTATTTGGCTACCATGGTATTTGTAATGGGGAAAGTTCTACAGCACCTCTGTATTGTTTATCAGTTTTGTCCTTGTGTGGTGTCAGTTCTTTGTTGTTAAACCAGATTTACGCAGAGACTGTGACAGTAACAGCAGCAGCCTGTAATCTGTCAAGTTTGTCTGAAACGTCCTTCAGTTGCCTTTGTAAATTTAGTGCATCTGTATAAAGCCCCTTGTTGTGTAAAATATATGCTCTGTTTTTGATCAAGTCCTCCATATGCTCAGAGCAAATTTCAAGACACTTCAGTAGCAGTAT
Source organism: Chionis minor (assembly GCA_013398295.1). Taxonomy (NCBI): domain Eukaryota; kingdom Metazoa; phylum Chordata; class Aves; order Charadriiformes; family Chionidae; genus Chionis; species Chionis minor. The sequence goes on from VZSF01004966.1 coordinate 82,012, forward strand.
GCAAATGCAGAGACAGATTCTAGGCTCTCCGATACATCTTTTTGTGCCTTTTTGCTGCTACAGTAATTGCTTTACATTTCTTATTTTTGTGCTGTATTGATGATAATATTAACACAGGAAAAGGTTGTAACTTCCCTAGTTTCTTCTTTTCAGGCTTTTTTTATGGTGTAATCGCCAACCGGTCCTTGTTTGTCTGAAGCTTGTTCTATATTCATTTTTTAGATTTACAGCTGAACATCAGCTTTTCTTAAACAAAGCTGCTATTAATAAAGCAATGGAAAACTTGGGCCAGGGATTTATATGAGCAGATAAGACAATGGTTCAAAAAATTCTGCCTGCGGCATTAATTGCTTCCATATCCTACTCTTCTATGTTAAACATTTGAGAAAATGACACAAGGGAATAATCTAGGTTTGGACTCTTTTTGAAAGTAACATCCACTGTTTTCCATAAAGCAAAAAAAATTTCACAGTCTACTGCCCACCATCTATTATACAGAATAAAATGATCCCCAGGAAAATACCTTGCTCTCTGCTGGGGCTGTCCACTCTCCTAATATCCGATGGATTTGTTATATCTTACTTGAAGGTAACACACTTAGCAGGTTGCTGAATGAGGAGCCACCACCAGGAAGCCATAGATAAACATAGATATACAGTACAAAGCCCGTCTCCTTGTCTTCAAGATTCACTTCTTGAAGCTGGAGTTAAATACATAAGCTACTTCTTTTTTTTTTACAAAACAGAACTGATCAATGTAACAGTGACATTTCCTTCTTTTATCACTCTGCTTATCACTCTGCTGAGGGGTTAAGAACATTCCTCTCGCATGTACCTGGGACTGGTTACACACCTCTGCCTTCCGAAAGTACAGCTGACAAGCAGTGACTTCCAGTTGCCAAGAGTAAAGGATGGCTTTGCATGGGCCTTCCATTTTTTTCTGTTACAATTGCTCTGTTTGTTACAATACAATGGAATATTCATAGTAGCCTGGGGTCCCCTCTGGAGGGGTCCCAGAGTGTAGTCCCAGCTTCACCTGTGTTCTAAGGCCCTGTCTGACAAGTATGATCCCCAAACTCCTCCAGGATAACTTATGTCTGCTTACATATGGAAACTGCAGGAGTAAGTAGCTTTTGAATTCCAGCAGGTCTGACAAGCCTTAGACATGACTTGTGGAAAGCAGGGACAAACCCCACCTCTTATCAATGTGTGATGGGAGGTATGACAAGCTCCGCCGTCCACTGTCCCCATGGATAGAAAAGTTACCTTCGAGTGAGGCAGGCACTTGGAAAGCTATCCCACGCTTTCCAGGCAGACAACTTGGGACCCCCTTGTCAGCAGGTGGTTAAGATTGTATAGGATTCTGTTAGCAGAAATACAAACACCCTGAGTTTCTGGTGTCTCCAGGCAGCAGCTGAACAGGGTATTTCCAAGTTTTCTGTTTAGGGGAGCATATACTTGGCCTGACGTAAATAAACTATCTAGATTCATTTTTTGGGTCCATTTTGAGCTTTTCACCTCTTCTTCAGCCTCACGCAAATAAGAAACACATACCCTGATTCTTAGTAGGTAATCAATAGTAAGCATGTATGTGTGATATTTCTCACTGATCACACGGATTACGGCAAAAAAGTGCTACAGTCATGCATGAATCCAACAGATTCATAAACACTGTATGTTTGTTTATGACCCAAAATCTCCAGATTAGTTATGATGCCCCATAAGTCCTCCTGGTTTGTAATTTGCTAAGTCATTTTTCCCTCAGAGAACTACCAAGAAATTCACCAGCCTCCTCTTGTTTCTAAGTTTTCTAGATAGTTAAGATTTCCATTCACAATCTGAAATAAAAGCGCAATGTTTTGGCATCAAAATCTCTCATTTGCTCCCATGAATGTGGAGAGTACCATTTATCTCCCCCCAAAAGTAAAAATGAAACTCAGTATCCTACAAAATCTTTTCCATAAAAACAACAATTCTTTTTTGTAGTCCTGTTGGTAAATAATGAAGAAAAATACCATTATCTATAAATATCACAGAAGCATACACATTAAAAGTGTAAAGGACATACCAGAGCAGTTAGCTAAACCTCCTTGCAAATGAAGTGCTATTCCACACTGTACAATAAAATTTATGCTTTCTAATTCTTATTTACCACAACCATTAAGATGTACAGAAGAAACTAATGACTTTAATGACTGGGAGAGCTTTGTGAATGGTTGAACTTTGGGGGAAACTAAATAGTATGAAATCTGCAGAAAACAGAAAAAGAACTGTCAAAACTGCACTGGGCGACCACTTGGTGATCAAGAGTTTCTGTAGCAGGTGTCTTTGAAAGAGACAGGTCTGAACTGAGCATGCTGGGGTCTGAAATGCAAATTCCTCAGCTGTTATATATAAGACATTTAAACTGAAAAGCTCAGAGGAAACTGTGCTCCCCTGCGGATACTGAAGAGTTACAAGTGTATGTAAGTCAAAACACAGTTGATGCTGACATTACAGTAGCTTAGTAACAAGAGAAATATACTGATGATGGAATGAACCCAGAAATAACTGATGTTAAATTAGCCTGGTAAATGGGCAATTAGCATGGATGTGGTGCGTACAAATATGCCTCAGGTATTACCATGCTAATTACTCAGAGGCTTCATTATTCAGACCTTCCCTGCCGTTTGTCTTTTTTGTTCTCTTTGCAGGTACATGTCATATTGCAGCTAAGTTTTATTGTGGAAAAGGAAAGGGTAGGGCAGATCTCATCAATAACCACTGTGTGTTACCCTCAGCTTGTCCAGCGCTGCCCTTCCCTTGGTGCAGCCTGTGCAGCCAGCTAAGGCTTTTGACCTACACAAGTAAGAGCTATGTCAGGGTCAGGGGGCACCAAGAACAGATCAGGTGAGTACATAGCCCTGGTGAAACTCAGCACATTAAATCTGGCTGATTAAGCTACGTCTTCCATTCACAGACATCTATTTATTGCAGAAACTATAATGAAGACTTAAAAAAAAAAAAAAAAAAAAAAAAAAAAAAGGTGGTCTGATCTGCCAGGACCATTAGACTTCGGAGAGATCTTCTGAAGCTGAGATGGATCATTAATGAGTGGTTTCAAACCACTACAGTAATTTCATCTTTATGGATTTCCATTATTTGAGCAGTGGTAGAAATATATTAATTAATTTTTCACTGATGCATCTAAGTAGCCTTTACACACAGCAGAAAAATAAAATCAACAGTGAAATCATGGTTTAATTATTTACCTAGCAACAACTTAGAATCAATACAACATCTCTTACTGACTGCGAGAACTTAATTCCCTCTCTGTTCTCTTCTTTTTACACGGCTATCACGCAATCAGGAGACAAAAGACAATGGGATTTCACTAATATAATTATAGCTCATCAAAATGGCCTTCATGAACAATGCATTTGTCAGATTTGACCCTTTTTCTGTTGGAAAATTATCTGTGAACTGATCATGGCTTTTATTATTTGGTTGATGAAGAGCTTTTTCCAAACACATCTCAGCCTGACTGTAGCAAGTACTTCAAGTGTTTGTTATTTAGAGTTCTCTGGTTGGATCATATCAGCTCTCTCCTATGGTATAATTTTTCTACTGTTTGATTAAATAGACCTCCTTTACAAAGTGGAGACATGCCAAAGAAAATACTAGACTGCTGAAACTTTCCCAGGGAGAAAAGTGAATATTCTATGGAGACTTACCAGGGAATTTTAAGGCCTGAAGTCACAAAGTGTAGGTATAGTGTAAAATAGAGATAACAACTTATCGCTACACTTAACCATTTTATTTCTGCCTTAGTATAGACCTTTGTTGAAACACTGTCCAGCCTTCCAAAATTTCAGGACTTTTTAGAAATTATTCAACATTAAACCTGAAGGCTGTTACATGTAACACTTGCTAACAAGATCTTAATAATTTGGAGTCAGTGTCAGAAGGAAACTCTCTGTTATGGTTTTAGAAAGCTACAACAGTTTATTGTCATTTAGACAATTATTCGGTCACTTGATGACCCCTCCCCACTCAGGAAGGGGAATTGGGAAAAAACAAGGAAAACCGCGGGGTGAAATATAAACAGATTTAAGAGAATAAGACTAAATAATTAACATTAATAACAGTTAAGAACCAATATTTATCTCAATACCAATATAAAATATACAAGGATTATACTCAGACAATTCCATCAATAGGAAACTATGCACTCCCAGCAGCGAACAGCAAATGTCGGACAGTGGGAGAGCTACGGCTTGGGACGAAGGGAAGTGCTCAGGGATCCGGCGCTGGGGCAAAGAAGCTCTCTAGGATCGCAGCCATCCTAGAAGAAAGAGAACTTTGCAACAGACTTTTGAATTTACAATGAATGTGATGTTCATTGTATGAAGTAATCTTGTCGGCCAGCTTGGGTCAAGTGCCTGGGTCTCGCTCCTCCTCATCCCTGCACCTGGCTAACTCAAAAGCACTGAGACCTTGAAATCCACACACCATAGCTGGCTATAAAGTAAATATTTTCACACATTCATACACTAGTGGCTTCTAAAAGTGCAGTTTTCCTAAGCATTAGAAGAGAAATTAGCCCTGTGTTGCTCAAACCAGGAAAATAGGTAAGGAAAAAGCCGCACAGATAAGCAAAGCAAAGCAAGGAACTCATTCCCTGCTTCCCATCAGTAGGCAGGTGTTCAGCCATCTACAGAAAAGCAGGGCTCCATCACACCTAGCAGTTACTTGTGAAGACAAATGCCATCACTCCAAATGTCCCCCCGTTCCTTCTTCTTCCCCCAAGTTTTATTGCTGGTCAGTTGGGGTCATATGTCCCGGCTCTGTCCCCTCCCAACTTCTTGTGCACCCCCAGACTGCTCCCTGGTGGGGCAGCATGAGAAAAAGAAAAGACCTTGACTCTGTGTAAGCACTGAACAGCAATAACGCAAGAATCCCTGTATTATTAATACTGTTTTCAGTACAAATACAAAACATAGCCCTATGCTAGCTACTATGTAGAAAATTAACTCTATCCCAGCCAAAACCAGCACACCACCCATCTGTCAGAGTGCCCTGACTAACTCAGCTCTCAAAGAGAAAATATGTGTGGAGCCTGAAAAGCTTTTTCCCCGATGTAATCTTCCAACACATTTGCGTAAGCGCTTACAAAGTAATGACTATCTTTTACGCCAGGCCTTTCTGAGGTTTCATCTCACCGCACTCTTGTAGACACAAATAATACTCAAGATAAAGTGCATGTCACATCCTATCGCTTCTTCCCCTCTTCGCTGCATCAAACAAAATCAAACTGGTGCAATCTAACATGGACAAGTGACACAGATTGAATGATTCATTTCAAATCAAGGGAAACAAAATAAGAAAGAAAGAAAAGTGCTCTGAGAAAGAGAAGTGCTGCAAGAACACGCTGTGTGTTCTCTTCTGTAATAAACTGTATGTCCCCAGCCTTCATTTTGTTCTGAAGAAACCCTCTGTCCTCTGAGCACTGGGTCCACAGAAGCCTCCTCTCATCCAGGTTTGTTTCTCAGGCTGGGCTGGAGGTTCTTGTGGGAACTTCTCTGCAGCAAAAACAGTTATATAGTCTCGTTTATTAACTTACAGGTTTTCCCCTGTCACACTAGACGGTGTGCCGTCTAGTCCCTTTCCTTGGTCAAGACATCTCAAAGACATCTCTCCTCTACCCTATAGCTAAATTTCATGAAAGATATAAGAATTTAATATCTTCCAGGTTTCTTCTCTTCCTCCACCCTTTGACTGAAATCAGCCATTAAGTTCAACAGTTACAGGGGAGATGAAGGCAGACACAAATGGGCTCGCATAGCCAGTATGAGAACACAGGTATCCTCTCACTGGAAAATCGGGTGAGGAGAAATGGTTGGGTTCTGTCATAAGAAGAGATCTTAGATGGGCAGCTGCTCAAGTAGCTGTAGGAAGGTTATCATGGACTGGTAGGGTAGTGAGAAGCGGGGGGAAGTGTTATTTTGGTAAGAAGCAAAACACAGAGAGCTGGGAACTACAGCAGTGATCTTTCCTCCTGCTCTCCTATGCCTCCCACACCCATTTTCACTCCCTTCAGGGAGCACTCTGCGTCTCCTACACCTTTCCCTTTGCCACCACCAGATATTTTCCACATCCCTTGACTAACTCTGCTGCCCACCAACCAGGGTTACGTATGTGCTGTGGGTGCCCAGGCAGTCCTGTGTGCGGGATTGGGACTGCTGAGCTGGGCAGCCTGGAGACGGGGTGAGCGGTCCCCATCCTTCCCTCAGCAAGAACCATAGTAGGTGCCTCTCCTCTAAGCAGCCTCTCACCTTGATCAGCTTTGCAGGGAAGTGTCATGTCTGAGACATCTATCTACCTCTGTGAAATGTGGTTGAAACGGACTAGTGGATTTGAAAGAAAGGCTGTGGTCACATGTGCCTGAGGAAAATGTACGTTTCCTTAGGAATCAGACTAACAAGATTGCCAGACTCAGAAACTCACCATTGACATATGAAACATATTTACTCAATCCAAGAGATGTGGCAGCCTACAGCTCCTGCAAAAATATCATCACAATAATCATATGAGCAAAGAATATAATTTTTTAAATTATTGTTGTGATATTTTTTTACCTAGCACATTTAATTCAAGAATAAAAACTGAGGTTAGTAAATGGAAGGTCAGTGAATTGCTTGAGCATCATGAAAAGCTGCAAGAGACATCTACTAACTTGAAAGCTGCAGAGTTATAATATCACAATACACCTTCCTTGTTGAGACACAACATGAACACAAACACACAGAGACACACACACGGAGTCCCTCCAGCGGTTTGCGTTTGGGTATTTAAAACAAATCCAAAGCTCTGCTGGTGTGCATGCATATAATTACATGTATTTAGAGGTTTCTGGGGGTTTGCTTTCCTGTTAACTGACCTCTTATTTTCTCTTCTCTTGGACTGGAAAACAAAGACAGGAGAATATGGCTCACAAACACCACTTTAGGGAGGACAAAAACTAAACGATGAACTCAAGAAGACTGTGTTGTTATCTTATCTTTTTACATGAAATGTTTTTTAAGCAGATTATTATGCTTATTTTAAATCAATACTTCACTGTTGCCTTATCAATCCCCTACACAGTTGCCAGTGCAGACTGAATAACTCATTTCAAATGACAGTGCAAAGAACATGAGCCTAATTTGTGTTTGGAGATGTTAAAGGTCATAGAAATTTAATATTCATATTTTGTTACTTCTAAATACAACATCAGGGAAATACAAGTGTAGGAAAAAGGCATGAAGTTTGGAAGGAAAATAACATTTAATAACTTATATAACCTGTTCAGCTACTCAGATCAGGATGATAACATAAGACAAATAAGCAAATTAATTGCTCAGCATAAGACATGCTCTATATTAACTCAAAGTTGCTGTTGAACAGTAGATGCATTTTGATGTGTTGCTTTATGATTTCATCTGACCTTGCACTGCAGGTAGCTGAGGACAGGCAGGTGGACAAAAAGTAAGGACAGAGTTTTGTACCAAGGGATGTGAATTCTACCATGTCTAAAGGATGCAAAATTCTGCACAGTGTGACCAGCCAGCGGTTAAACGCTCTCTGTACAGATGTATGTGCCTACACAAAGTAAAGAACAGGTAGGAACTGGCTCCAAGACAAATCAAAGTATATCATGTAGAGAAATGGTAGCGATTTCGTCAGGACCCCTTTTCTCCTTGATGTGCGAGGAAAAGTCTGCGGTCGGCTCCCTATAGATGGTTGTTTACAAAGTCAGTGGAGCAACAGAAAATAGTGCCTCTGAAGCAGAATGCTCGCTGGGTGTTGCTCCATTGTTGATTTGTGGGAGTTAGGAAATGTGTAGAGATAGTGGCCCCAGTTTTATAGAAATTTAGTCAATGGCTTTGTGTACAAAATGTGTAAAACTGGGGCAGGGGAGAAGGGTGTCGTCTTCTTCATGCAAAAACGTCTGAGCTACAGCGTTTCCAGCTTACACTGAGGTTTGAGAGAAAGTTCAAGGCAAACAAAGAAGTCAAGGAGAGCAACTCCCACCCACCACCCTCAGGATTAAAAACATGGAGTAAAATGAAGTGCTTCCAAACATCAGGCACTTAATCCCAGGCCCCTCCTAGCCTCTTCAGAGGGTGTAAAGCTTTCTCCGTCCCTCTGTCCTCAGGCACCAGTATGAAGCAGTGTTTGCTGCCTTTTGGCCGCTCTGCCCTTGTTGCTGGTCCATACAGCCCATCCATCACTTGTTACTGCCACACAGCGCTGACATGGCCCAAGTCTGTCACTCGGGGGTTATTCTGCTATGATCCACCTTTGGGGATCATTCTCTGTGGTGAGAATTGGCTGTCTCTTCTTATTCCAACTAAATCCTGGGCCTGAGCAGTAGAAGGGGCTGAGGAGGAATAGGAAAAGCTGAGCCAAACATGTAGGAAAACCCTCCGTGTTCTCCAGGGAGCCCTTGATGAGGACGGCCAGATTTGGCCCTGTATCCTGTGCGCATTGCTGCACTAAAAAGACATGTTGTTATAAGGCTTTAGAGAAGCTTTCATGAATTTCCATTGGTCAGCAAAGATTGTTCTTTTCCCTTCAGTGACTGTCCCTGAAATCTGTGACGGTCTGGGCAGTTTCATCTGGTGAACACTCATTCTTCAAAGAAAGGTTTCTGGGGGTGTGTGCAAATCCAGCAAGAAAAGATTAGTTGGGGTTAACTGAGAAATCTCCAAGAAAAACTATAAAGACTCTCTTCTGGATCCACACAAACTCCTTGTCTCTTCCTGGCTGAATCACTATCATACTCCTAGCTAAAATGCTCAAATCAGAAATTGGCAGCTGGCCAACATGTCTTTCATCCCATCCAAAAGGTGAAAGGCAGGGAATCTATGAGATTTTCAGAGCAAGCCGATGATGAGTTTGCTCAGCAGAGACTGGATTTCTGGTGAACAGCTTGCCACAGCTTTTGTCTGCCAACGCTATCATTTTGTCTATCCATCCTTTGTCCCTCCTAATTTCTGCCCGTGTTAACACAAAATGATGGGCTTGCCTGTTTAACTCTGCAGGCTAAACTTCAGCTTCATTACTATGTATGAGATCTATTTTCACCCCAATTTAACATTAATAGAGTGATTTGCAGAGTTCTTAACTGAACCACAAATCTCTTAAATTACTATTTTACTTACTTTGTATGGATCCAGCTTAATATTTACCATTTTTTCTAATTTAGCATTTATGCAAATGTCACACTTTTTCTCCTCCTCTTCGCTCCCTACTTGGATCCTCGCTCAGAGGGCATTACAGTCATATAGCTTTACAGACGTCTGCTCCCATTAGACTGATATGAGGAATCAGCTGTGACCACAGTTTAATGCTGTTGGACCAGATTACAGCCTGTGACAATGAACTTCTAAGTAATAATCCTTTAGAGTCATTTCTTTAGTGTCTGTAGATTCATGGTCCAATAGCTCCTTTCTCATCTTGGCTCTGAAGACACTGCCCTTTCCTTCAAGGATGTTATGCTTTCTATCCCTAACCTATGACTCCAGTTCCAAGAAGCAACGTGAGCTTGAGGCCCTCGTTGCCACGTGCTTTCAGCCTATGCCCACACTCAGCCTGAAAGTGTTTGCATCATGTTTAGGAAGAGCCCAGTTTAGGAAATCTGCTGGTTGTGTCAGACAACACATTCAGACCTGACTAGCTGGATTTTCTTGTCCTCACGAGCAAAAATTAAGGCTCTTTCTAAGGAGCTGAGAGAAACTTCACCTCTGTCCCTTAAGAGCTCTCTGGGTCTTGGACTGAGGCAGTCAACGCAGGCTTGAGTTCATAACATGGGTGGCTGGCAAGTGTGGTCTTGACAAGGGGCTCTGAGGAGCCCAGCCCTACAGAGATGCCCAATAGTCTTAATTTATTGGTGAGTCTTTCTTGACTTATTTGCAACTGCATAGCTTTATCAGAAAAAATAGCTCTTTCTGTTCCTGAACTCTTCAATGGCTGAAACATTACTAAGGCTTAAATATTTTGCTGTGGCTTTTTTTTGGACTTCGTTTTGTTCAGAGTTTTTGTCAGTGAAGGCGTGCCCTTTTTCTGACAATGTTATTAACATATTTTAATGGTAACATGCCAATGACTCATGGCTCTCATCAAAACTGGAGGCCCCTTGTCTTTGTCAAGAGACATATTACGATTCAACCCTTGCACTGTAGCTCTCAGTGTTTAGACACGCCAGTCGGGATTGCCTTGATAGAAACCATGGTGAAGGTTTACCGGGACAGCCAGCCCTGTAATCCTGACCTTCTCTCAAGTGTCCCATCCACTGCTGGACAGTACCTATGATTTCACTCAAAACACTCGGGAATGGCAACAGACATTACCTTGGCAAGAAGGTTAAAATGCCTGAGAGCTTTCTTACCCTTTTAAGAAAATAACTCAGCATACTATTTTAAAAGTACAATAGATAAGAGACATCTGCCACAGTCAAAATCTTTTTATGGCAGTTTAGGGGCTTTGGGGGTGAATGTTCCACTTTATTTTTGTCTTTCTGGATGGAAGAGCCTTAGGATTCAATGTCTGCTGCCAGTCAGTTTGTGAAATTGCATTTCATATGACAGGAAAGGGGCTTTAAAAAAAGCTGAACAGAGGAACATAGAGGGAACAAAACTCTGTTAGAAGATAAAATAGCTTCAGAAGAATTAAAGTTCACACGTTAGCAGCTGGAACCTACTCTCGCAGTGCCTGGTGCTGATGAACTTTGATATCATAAAGCACAACACCCTTCCTTCTGACTATTTTTAAAAATTTCAACCACCACAAATTGCTAAAGGTGGGAATAGTGATCCTGGTGTGTATTGTAGTACTAAGACCCACTGCTGTCACTTAGAGCTTGTAAATCAGTTTGCTATAGTTTTCCTCTCTAAAATCTTTCCTGCTGTGACAGAGAAAAGGCAGGATAGAGGAACTGATAAAATGCTGCCAGAGCCCTATGACAGATACGTGCATCTTCTTGTCCTTTCAGTCAGTATTGCTACTGTTCAGTTTACTGGATCTTGTTCTTCAGAAAGTGAAGCACTGTTCATTTATTCTTTTATATCACAAATGTAAGGAACCTTATTCTTATTCTCCTGTACCGGTGGTGCAAAGAACTGTTTTCACATTCTTTAAACAATGGACTTTCTGCTTTTTATGTATTTCCAAAGCAGAGTGATGCTATACCTGTGAGCTTCATCCGCAGTGAAAAAAAAAATTTAGTTCATACAGTCCCGGAAGCAAGCTTCAAGATGAGTGCTGACATTGAGAGGAAGCAGTTTTCTTAATAGGGAAGAAAATGATAGACTCATAGAGCATCTCAGTTTGGAAAAGACCTTGAGAGGCTGCCTGATTCAAACCATTCAAGGTAGGTCCAACTTAGATCAGCACATTGCCCTCTCAAACCCAGACAGCTTTATCACCCAAAACCATTTTATCTTTACTTATACTGGCCAATGCTTAGACAGAGCTCAGATTTTTTTAAGGAAATTTATCATTCCTTAAGAATAGGCAAGGGGAAAATGTCTGCCACTTTCCAAGCACTCAGTGCTGCAAGCAAAATTGGAATACTGATGAATGAAAGAGAAGATAAAGTTCATTAATTTTATTAATCTGGAAGCTAAGTCGCATTAAGAGTCTGCCACTCTCTGACAGGAGCTTGAATACGGCTAAAACCTTCTGATTAGAAGAGGAATTCTCCAAACCAGAAAACTCTGAGGGAGAGAAAGCCGAGATACTATTTCTGCCAACTTGACACGCTCTCAAAGTAACAGCACTATGTACAATCCTTTACGAAATGAGCTCAGCAAAAAACATGGGAAGCAATCATATCATGGTATCTGCAGTACTCCAGCTAGTGGTTAAACCCAATGTACAAAGAACACGTTTTCTAAACAGAATTAAACTGTTCTGGCATTTCTGACCTCTAGACAGCCCTCTCTCTTGAAGGCAAATTGAAGTGACTTTTTAAGTTAAGAAACGTCTTCTATGCCTGGGACGCTGTACTTGTGGTCAAGAGACCACACGTTGATTCCTCAACATGTTTGGCCTCAGTCTGCAAGAAAAGAGAGGCTGAAGCAACCGTGGGGTTTAAAGACCAGGGAAAAGGGACAGGAGGAGGAAAATTAGGGAGTGTCAAACACAACTGCTAAAATCGGGGCATATTCCTTCTCATTTTTGTGCCTCAGACTTTCCATCCACCAAATGGTATTAAACCAATTTTTTGAAAAACACACAGGGATAGGGAAGGAGGGGGTCTAGTGCAATTTTTCAGAAGTCAGTAATGTCAAAGTGCTTTTCTTGATGTGTTTGAAGCAGGTGTACTTTATGTAGTGGAACTGAGTTCTCTTTTTTAGCTAGTATGCTTCAGGGCACATGATTTCCTTACCAATCTTTGTTACTATTCTGTGAGCACAATGACAACAGGAACACTCAAAAGCTTGAGGTTGGCAATGTTTCCTGGACAGTTAGGAGTAAAATGATAGATATTCAGAAACCTACAATTATTTAGAGAGGGGAGAAAATCATCTTTTTTGAGCAACAGCAAAACACCGGCTACCTTTAATTTTTTAAATCAGATGTTTATTAGACAAAGGTAAAATCAGCCAGACTTACTGAAAAACAATTACCAGTGCAAGGGATGGGGGTCAAATGTTTATCCTCCTATTCTGTCATAAGATAGGATGTGAGCAAATAACATTGGGAACCTAGTGTTCACACTAGTCACACACAGCTTGCAAAAGGGACACGGAAAAAGGCAAGACATCAAACAGATGTGTTCCTCAGGCATCTCCTCCCTGGGTGGTGTCCAAGTCCCTTGAGCACTGCTGGTGCTCAGGTGGGTCATTGGCTCATGGGCTTCAGCAGGACAATCCCCTGCTTTAGAAGCGAGAATTTGAATGTTTTTCTTGGATGGAGCTCAATTCCGTCCCGACACACATTGATGCCTGCTGAGAGGGTGAAGTCAGAGCTAGGCAAGAGCAATCCCAGGACTGGAAGGAACAGAAATGGTTATGCAGAGGGGGACTGCAGTAGAAAGAGGAGGGATAAGGGGACATAATGAAAAAGAAGGAAGATTTGCTGTTACACCAAATCCCAGTATTAATTAAAATGCAAGTGCACTTTGAGTTATGGGGCTATCACTCCATTTTGGAATACCTCTGTCTCTCCTAACTGCTTGAGACTCATTTTTGAGGTTTATGATGTCCCCACAAGCCTTCAATAAAATTGCAGCCCCGTAATTCACAGTGCTTGTTGAAATATTCTATAGAGAACGGTATGCATTATAAATGAAAGCCTGTAATAGGTTTTAGGGTCAGTTGACTACACTGAAAAAAATATTCATCACATAATTTATTTGATCTGTTTTGCCATTAATCTTTGAATAAATTATTGAGTGAATAGTAATTGACCAGGTAGAGAGATGGTCAAAACCTACCAGAAATATTTGCAGAATATATTACAATATTCAACAATAAAAAGGGGCAAAATTTGATGAATAGTGTATTTTAGCTTTCCGTTGAGGTACATAAAAGTGCGTGTTTGCTTCTTCAGTATGTTTCAGTATAAGTCATCTGATGGATTAGTGTATTTCTCAATATTTCTTCAGATTTCAAACCCTATTTTGTTTCCTGAGACCATTTTGAGTGTAGAGCTGAAACCTTTCATATTGTTTTGCAGGATGCAAGAGACACTTAGCCATTGCTGACAACAGAGTATTGTTACACTTCAACATTATGCTGTTCAAACTGGAGCCCTCTTCAGCAAAGGAGTTCACACCCTCATAACTCTGCTACAAAAGTACTCACATACTGGGGTTTTTTTAAGCTTGGGGATGCATACAAAGATATATATAACCTCCTAAGAGAAGGAAAATGCCCCTCATCAAGCACTTCTCTTTGGGAGAAGACTGGCACTACAAATTACTCCCACAGTAACCCAGGAAGTGCTCCAAAATAGTTAGGAAATTGAGGGAAAGGCACACAGAAGTGTGTTAATTTGATTGACCTTTGCATCTCTTGCTTTATCTAAATTGAAGAACAAACATGTTAGAAATCATTACAAATTCTCTGTGTTATGTGATTTAAGTCCCTCTTGATATGATAAACTATAAAACGGAGGACAAAGCAGTGAAAGCAGGATGCTTTTAATCCTGAGGAGTCTCCAGGAGTTACAACTGAAGTTGGGAGCTAAAAAAGGCTGAGTTCATGATCTCAGATCCATGCAGAACTCATAGCAAAAGGAAAAGTGCAGGAGGAGCCAAAGAAATCCTTGGCCCCAGTTAGGGGAATTTACAATCACATTTCACACTGTTTGGGGCCCAAACCCAACAGGTTTATGAGTATCAACAGGCAACCATCAGCAAGGCTCTGACCACCGCAGTAATGTGATGTCAGGACAAACAAGTAACACTGAATCCAGCCCTGATATTCTTCCTCTGTGTTTGATTGATCTATTTTGTAGTAAATTATGTCAGTGAAAGATTTACTTGAGTAAGGCATACCTAAGCATTTAATTGTTTCTCCTAAAAGTGCGGATGTATTCTGTCCTCTTCCTTTTTGCAGAACATCCATGAACATTAATCAGAGTTACCTTATAAAAAGATCAAAAGAAGCAGATCTCTCATTACAGACTATAACTCCCTGCTAGCTGAGGAAAAAGTAGATTTTTGAAGAGAGCAAGAGGGAGAGAAGCACATGGAAAACGTGGTAGAACAAAATAAAAGTAGTGGCCAGATTTATTGAGGAGGGAGAGGAAAAGATACAGACTATGGTTAACATTAAACCTTAATGATGTACTAGGTTATAACTCTTCCTGGGTTTCTGATAATGTGAACAAGCCACCACACCTTAATAAATAGTGCTGATGACACATTAATCCATGTAATATGATATCTCTGAATTTTGAATGCGCAGGCAGATTAGTTAGTAGTTTTCAGAGTGATGATCAATGTATTGCATTCAGGATGAGTTTGTCACTGAAGTGTCTAAGAATCACTCAACTGCTATTACAATTACACTCAAACTGCAGTGTAAATGTGAGGACGTAACCTATTTATCATATATGTACATATGTGCATGTTAATTTGACAATTGCTGCCTGAGTGATGATATTCTGTTTCACATGGTGCATCTGTAATTGTCCAGACTAATTGACTCCACCTGAAGAACTGAGCCCTAGCAGCTCTGTTTCCATGAGGTTTATTTCCTGTATTCAAACCCAGGATATTTGATCTTTACTTGTTTCTTTCATTCATTTTACAGTATGTCACAATAATTCTCCAGAATAACAGTTCTCCAGACATAATACTGAATGGAATACTTGATTCTTGGCTTCTCACAGAATTAAAAACTATTTCTTGAAGTAACTTTTTAAAGTTCTTAACCTGTACTCTTACAGTTGAAATATAGAAAGCAAGAATTAAACCCACAGGGTATATTAGAAGAATTATACTGGTGCACTGGAATGGCATAAATTATTAAGGACAGAGCCTGTGTGTTAGATTTATGCAGCTAAGAGAAAACTTGGAATAAGTATGTCTCGTAATATCCAATATTCCACAAAGTGTAAATTAAAAATGAAGACCACACCATGAAAACTATTACTTTGAACATTAATTGTAGTATAAGAATAAAAAGAAGCTGGAGGATGATAGTGCCTTTGTCCTACGCAAGATTTATTTGCTCAGACCCACCACTAATATCAGTGGAAAGCCTTCGGCTAAACTGTTATGAACCAACTGCAAGATACCTAGGCATCAACCTATGAAATACCTTGAATGCCACTCAATATTATTCAAAACCCAAATAATTGCTGAAGACCTGATTAAAATACTCCCATTCTTTCTCATTAGCTTTTTATGAGTGTGAATTTTCACAGTGTAAAACAAATGAGAATACTTTGGGCAAAGCAAGTAGTTCTTCAGTGTTGCTGAAAACGTCACAATCTAGCCCTCAATCAACTAGGGAGGTTACTAAAACAGAAAAAAAAAAAAAAAAGCATGTTTTATTCTAGGTAATTTTCCCCTGTTTAAGCCATCAGCTCTCGTGAATATCTGTGAAAGTCTCATGTCCACACCAAGGCACTACACTGCCCAAACTGGACAGTAATGTTATAAGAGTTGTTTTGACATGATGGTTGTTCTTTATTGTACTGGAGATATATAGTTGCTGTCACAGGCTGTATAAATATTTTACAAATAATGACCCAACACACAAAGTCCTTACTCAATTATTATTCAGGCAAAATTCTTTTGTTCTCATAAGTAAAGCTGGATTTGGCCCCAAAGCACTTATTCTACAGAACTGTCATTAGAAAACAATCACTGCAAATGCAATTATTTTCAGGACAGCACAGCAAAGAATGCCCTATTCCCCAAGCAGAGATCAAACCCAATAATTAGAAAAAACACAAAGAACACTTCAGAATCATTTGGTGAGTAATCACAAGTAACAGAAAACACAATCTATGCCAGTGTATATTATTCCACTTCAAACACAATGGCAAAATGAAATACAAAAGCAAAGACAAGGCAGACAGGGACGCATAAGTTGTGTGTTATTGTCAGTGTGTATAAGAAATCACTGGGAAAAGGCAGAATATGTAAATAAATATCTTTTAAAAGCTGAAATAATGAAAGGGGAAATGGCATGGCATTCCATGGGTTGTTTCTGTCAGCAGACAATTTTCATAAAGATGTGTTTTTATGTAATCTGCACTTTTAGGAATTTTCTTTTTCAAATTTTGGCTGTCATAATGCATCAATCAAATTATATCAAACCACAGGAATTCTGTAAACAACCTGTTCTTATTGAAAATCCCTCCATCATAAATACTTGTTCTTACAACCATTTAATTATTGTGGTATTCTCCACTGGGACCTCCCTACTGGTTCATTAAAGGCCAGCCTTAATAAGCTGTTACCATAAAGGTACCATAAATACCTGCTTTAAATATCAGACATGGAAAATGGCTGATGTCTTGGACAGTACTGTGTATGAACACTTAAAAAATCAGCCTGTATCACTGAGACCTAGCCAAAGCCAAATTTTTTGAGTTTTGCTGGATATTTCCTTCTCTTTCATTTGGTTCTAGTCCCAGCTGAACACCTGGGAGGGTGGATAACTATTAAAGCTAAAGGTCAGTGTTGATAGAGGAATGAATTGGGTATCAACAAAGCTAGGACAAAAGGGGAAGGAAAAATGTGTCCCTTAGGAGTATACTGTTCTGGTAGAACCTCCTTTACTGGGCATAACTGGCAGGTTTGGGTAATGGGAGCTGCAGGTGGCCTGTGTGGGAGGAGGCTGGGAACTGCCCGAGATGCTCATACCAGGTCCAGCCAGCTCCAACACCGGTGTGAGAGATGTCAGGGCAAGAACACCGTCAAGGGACTGCAGCCACTGCTGCAACAAAGTAGAAGAAAGCCAGTAAGAAGCAGAAATTCCCAGAAAAAACCCAATATGTGTGGAGGAGCAGCAGGCAGAAATCATTACACACACAACCCCTCCTGCATTGCCTGCCTCTGCACAAAAGGAATTGGGAAAGACTGACTGTAACTGCAGTGAAAATAAGAATTTGACATGAGGATGGGAGAGAAGTGTTTGACTGAAGTTGAGCCTGGAAAACTAAAGCTGTTTATTTAAATGTTTGATTTCATTCTTTTTTTTTTTTTTTCAATACCAAAACCAGTGATCAGAAGTTGTGTTAATTAAACACACTAATTGTAATTGTCAAAAAGATTAAATTAAGTAAAAATTGCACAAGGCAAGGCTGTTTTGCCTGCAAAGGCTCCCAGTAGCAGCAGCTGGACCAGAGACCACGTGTTGGTACTTAGTATTGGAACCAAGTATGCACCTACAGTGTGATGTACCTACCTCAGACAGAAGGTCCTTGATGTCACCTGATGTCCCTGA
The DNA here is from genome assembly GCA_013398295.1 of Chionis minor. Taxonomy (NCBI): domain Eukaryota; kingdom Metazoa; phylum Chordata; class Aves; order Charadriiformes; family Chionidae; genus Chionis; species Chionis minor. The sequence goes on from VZSF01004966.1 coordinate 99,947, forward strand.
AGAGTTGAGTCTGGTCTTCAAGGTAAGCAAACTTGGATGTTGGTGTTTAGGAGTGAGGGCCTAGGACCAGCACAAGGCTGGGTCTTGGTGTGCCAGAAAGGAAGAAGTCACTGGGAGGAAATTCCTGGAGAGTTTGGCTTTGCTGCCTTTGCCCCTGTTGGGAAACATAAAGAGTTAAGATGCAACTTCTGCTTCTGCAAAAAGATGCTGCAACAGTGGCCACCGTGCCAAATATTTTAACTCTATTTCTTGATGGCAGTAAGTGCACTGGAAACTAGTCTGGCTTTCTAAGCCACTGACATAGGTAAAACCACCCGTGGGCGTGTGTCCCCTTTGCTGCACTGAACACCTCTCTTGACACGACATAGTTTTCTGCGACAGCAAGGAAGCAGACTTGGTGACTGAGGATCTCACTTCTCATCCTGCTTGCTCTGTTCCTGTGAAGAGGCAACCATATATTCAGTCCTCCTATAGTGATATTACCACTCCTTAAGAGCTGAGTAATAGGACAGAAATCTGCTTCAGGATAAATGTTGAATTTTTCTTAAGAACTGTCTGTATCTAATGGAGCAAAGAAAAGTCATCCAGCATAATGCAGATTGCTGCTCCTCGAAGCGCATGGGGGAGCAGTCACCGCTTTGAACCTGGGCTTTTGCTGTATTCCTGTGTTTTCATGTGCCCAGCAAAGTCCCATGGTAATGCCCACAAAGAAATTCCTTCTCAGTGTGAATATAAAAGCAAATGTCAGGCTCTGAGGGAGCAGCCAACAGCATGCAGGAAGCTGACTGACCTCAGTGGTAGGGTAGCACAGAAGTGACAAAATTGGGAATAACTGAATGAATATTTAAGGCCACTTTACATGGTATCACCTAACTTTCTTTGAATGGGAGGTACGAATGTTCCCTGATCTCCCAGAGAACAGGTAATACTTCCAGCATTTTGCACAAGGGTTTAGTAGGCCCATGAGAACCACCTTAGTCTTATTTAAAAAAAAAATGTTACCCACGTGTCATCCAAGGCTGACTGAAAAAAGCAAGTCCACATGAACTCTAGGCACAGTGAAGTGATGCTGGAAGCACCAAAGTCATTTTACTGCATCCTGAAGGTTAGCATGGGTGGAAGTAGCTTCCATTTCTGCAAAAGTGAGAAGGCCGCACATGTGAAACACGGGTCCGTTGCTTTGAACTTTGTTTGACTGCAGTTTAACTGCCAAAACAAATCTTTGAATACCTGAGTGCATTGGACCCTGGATGTTTTTCAAAGCACTTTTCCCCTGCAAACCCTATTTTCACTGCACTATTCTTACTGACAGACTCTAGACGTAAAATCTGAGTTGAGAATAGGAAAAAGTGTTACCAGAGAGAACTGGGATTGCTCCTGTAGTGCTGTGAAGCCAGAGTGTTGGCTTTCACCTCCCTTTCTGCATATCTGCCTGACAATTATGTCTGTCTTTCTCTCTCAAAACATTCTCTCATCAGTCTGCCTAATTCTTAAATTTCTATATGACTTTCCATTGTACCAGCATATCTGAACTATCACCCCACATTTCCAAGCTGCCACTCTAAGTTTGCAAGTACAACCTAAGGGATTGGCTTCCCATATGAAAACATGCAGTGCAGTGTTCCTTACAAGAAGTAAATAATTGGTTTTTAGGTTCCAGCCTTGGATACAAGGAGATATTGATATAATCTATTATGATAGAGCTTTAATTTTCACTACTATCAATTAAAAGCACCACTCAATAAATCAGGGATGAAGAGTCTTAATAAACAGTAACATAAAAAAAAGACTTATCATGTCTTTCATTTTGATGTATGTACTTAATATTCTCTTTCATCACTGCAAGAAGATAGTGATCTTGCCAAAAGCTAGAGCAGAGAGAGGGAGTAGGACTGATAAACAGCCACCGCTCTGCAGCTAACTGTGGAGTTTCTTTAGCTGCAAGACGTTATTAAAACTGTACCTTCAGCTTTTAAAAAAAATTAATCTAGGTGCCTTTTGGGGAGAGGCAAGAAAACATTGAACAGTGGGCTGTCATTCTCTTTCTGTAACTTCCATAACATAAAATATCTAAACCCGATTAGATCTCTCACACAAAATGTCAGCAGTGACTGCTGTGTGTTGGGCTCCATGGCCAACTTGGCAGTGCTGTTTGGATGGTGAGAACCTGGCAGGGCTGAGACTCAGCTTTAGCTTGAAGAAAAAACTGGTAATATTCATCCTGAAGATAACCTTGGGGAATGGATGGCTGGAGAGACTAGATGAGGTGGCTGCTTGAAGTCTGACCTACTTTGGTAATGATCAAGCAACTTTACTATCTGGATGTTTCATATGATCTATTAGGTTCATGTTGTGTCCAAACTACTATGCAAGCTGAAAGTAAACAGAGAAACTCTGAATATTTGATTGGTTTGCTCTTCATAACAGAAGCTTTGATTCTTCAACTGAACAGTTTTTGTCAATTAATTGGCTCAAATGAGCTCCTCTATAATAGGATTTATGCAACAAATGCTCTTATTGTGACTGTAACTTCACAGTAATGACACTGTAATTGTGATTGAAGATGCACTTTCAAGTCCCTAACTTCAAATGCTTCTGTCGTGAGGAAAAGAACATCCAATCTTGTAAAATAAAATTTTATTGTTATTTACCACTTTTTAAATACCACAGCTTGACCAACACACTGTCAGGGAGTAGTGAGGGTTGGCTGCTCCCTAGGGACCAGTTTACTGAGGCTGACAAGACAGCTAGCATGGCAGGAGCCTCCTGCAGTATCCAAGTGAGGTAAGCAGGGCAGGTCCAGAGACAGTAGCCAGCTTCAACCAAAAGCCAGGATCATCAGGCAAGTTGTGGTGAGCTGGGAAGTCAATCAATAGGTTGAGATTGAGTCTGATGAGGGTAAACAAGGTCTGACACAGCCCGGTCATCTCCCAGGCAGTTCCACAGTGAGAAGAAAGATCTTAGGACAAGCTGGGATGTCAATTCCATGGGTCAGGATCCAGATCAGCAGGTCCCATGCCCAGGCAGAGGCATGGCTGTGGTTGAGTTAGATACCAACACTCCTGCCACATCACGGGCAGAGAACGGGGACCCAGGGGTGAACCAAACAGCGCTGCTGAGCCCATGGGCAACGGTGGGGATGAAAGACCCAGGTGAGGCTGGTTGGGGATCAGTAAGGCATATTAGTGCCCTCAAGGCCCTGACAGATTTTTCAACATGCCTTCAAACAAACAACAAAATTAGTATTACAAGCATTGTCTTACACGTTTGTATTTTTGCAACATATGTCACAACAAACAAAAATAATCTCCTTAAAAAGTCTACTTCCCCTACAAAGAATTTTTCAACCTGACACTCATGCATCTATCTTAATTTGTTTTGCTATTATTTATTCATTCTGTAACATTCTTTATCTTTATCTATTAACCAATACTGTCAGCACATCAGAGCAGGAATCAGCTTCTGCTATGATGCTTTGACTCCCAAGAACAAGTATCTGAAACCAGTGGAACCAATAAAGATATCTACCCCCAGCAATTCAGCTCCTGCACACCAGTGCACATCTGCACTCATTCGAATGGGAAACTTCAAATCAGGCATCACAGCAGCAGTAGTAGTGATGCCAGCTCAGATCTGCAAGCAAACTAGTCGTGTTCGCGTGTTATAGCTCAGCTGCTTCCAGCTGTAATCTGGAGATCTCTACATCACCATAGAGCCATATTCCATTGAGCTTTGCTTAGACTAAAAAAACAGCAAGAAGGTTTTTTTGCTTTGTTTTGTTTTGTTTTGAATACTGAGTTTGTTTACCCATTCTGAACATCATCTAAATGTCAATGCTTTTCCAATCAACAGCTTTGGTTACTATGAATTTAAAATCAATCTGTTTTTCATAAGTCTGTGAAGGACTGTGTCAGAAATTTACCTCAGCTATCTATGCTATACTTTCTGCAAAAAGACTGTCATCCAGACAGAGCCTGTAGACACTTGTATTCTACATATAGTCATCGCAAGTACAGAAATCCAAACATTTTAATGTAGCAGTCTTTAATGGCTAGGAGGTAGGGCATTATATCCAATGTCATCTCCAAAGTTAAAAGGTATCATCTAATTTTTGTGAAACAGAAAGAGAAGAGATGAAAAATCTATTTTTGCTCAATGTTAGCAATGATAAATGTTGACCTTCAGAAGACAACTGAAGGTTTATCTTTCTGCCTTTGCTTGAGGCAAGATGACTGAGTAAGTCATAGCACTAGGAAGGATGTGTTTAGGATTTGTGGGAATGTTTGATGGGGACTTTCACCCATCCAATGTAATAGTCTTCGTCTTTTTAACCGTAGCATGTGCAATCCAGTGTTCAGATAAACCTGTTGTCATAAACTGAGATGTAAATATCTTAAAAATCAAATAGCTGAAAAGTGAAAATTAAAGGCACAAAAGTTAAGGCTGTGTGCGATGACAGGAAGCGTTGATTTGCACAAGAGGGTTTGAGTTGCAGCTGCTGGAGGAAACGTAGCTCTAAGCCTCACACTTAGACAGGAATATTTACTGATTTGTTTTAGTTTCAATTGCAGTATATATTTCTCATGAAAGAGAAAAGTCTAATACATCAATGGTGAACAACAGCAGATACAGCTTCTTTACCACTGTGTTCTTCCAGTTTTACACCAGTGTAACTCCATTTATTTACAGCATATTCCTTACTGAAAAAAAAAACCATAAAAATAAATTGTCTAGTATTTTCTGTTAGAAAAGATTCTTGGGACATTTCCTGGAGAAACTGCTACTGCTGGCATTAGGCAGACCTTTCAAAACCCTCAAGTAAGAAGTCTTTGGGCTCAGGAAATACCCTGTGAAATACGTTTCAGGTTAAGCTGACACTTAAAATTAAGACCCCCAAAAAATCCAATTGTCTTGTTTGCATTGTAAACTCAACTCATGCCAAAGAGTAGCTGAGCATAAATGTTCCAGTCTGATTCAGGTTCCACAAGTCACCAAACAAATGCCATCCGCACAGCGCAGAATCATGCTCTCTGGGAGCAGGCAGCTCAGCAGCCCAGCATGGTGCTCTGGGGTGACAGCTCCTCCCTTGGTTAACCTTCCTGTCAGGTGCCAACAGTTTATTTGGAAAGTTCAAGCTCACATGATGATAAGCCCTGATGTGTTGCTAGGCTTCCTATTACCTCCTACTAAAACAATGGAGGGAATTATACTAAACTCAACCCCCCACAGCGAAAGAACTCTTCAGCCTAAGTTGCCAAATCAAAAACTTGGAAATCAGCAAATGCCAAATGTAGGTTTTCATGCTGCTTTTACATTTTCTGTATCTACGCTACAGTCTTAATTGCTCTGTAACATGCCCTGTTTCCAAAGACACCTGCTTTATTCAACGCATATGCCAGGTGCTACTCAGGGAATTTATGCGTAATTTTGTGGTGAATGCAGCTATGAGGAGGTTCGCTGAGAGCAAGGTAAAGGACTTTGGGAAGTAAAGAAAGGCCTTGATGTTAAAGCAGGTGAACCAGATATTGAAATGATTTGTATTTTCTCCGTGTCTTTGCCATTTGAAGAGTTTTGGAAATCATAAAACAAATTAGACCAAAATATCAACAGCCAGAAAAAGCTCTGGGTTCCTCTATGGTTGGACTCAGCTGCAGATCACTAGGGGTGACCGGGAACAGAGCTGACTGTTTCCTATTGTAGATCACATCTACAAAATGGCTGCTCAGGGCCTCTGACAGTAGGCTAGTGCAGACAAGATGCAGAAACAGATCTGTGATCTGGAAGGCTCTGTCGTTATTCCACAGGGGCAATGACTGTTCTGAGGGATGGGCATGCTCTGTGGGACACCTTACAACATGGTTCTTGTACTCCACTTGCATACACTGAGATGCTTTTGAAGAATGTCGTGGCTCATTTCAAGGCTTTATAATTGTTTACACAGGGTACTGAGTGGTACTAAGTGGAGAAGATTGTATGGACCTAGACCTCATTCCACCAGGGAGCTGAACCTTGACTAGGGCAGGCACCAAAACCCATCAGCTGGGAGTATTCCCAAGCTGCGGGAGGTAGTCATCATCTGAGTGAGTGAAGATGAGAGCCTTTAATCTTTGTTTCCTTATTTATAAATGTGGATTTTTATTAGCACAATTTATGATCATGAAAGTAGGGCATCCATGAGTGGACCCTCAAAGGATATGGAGAACATACAGGGCTGTGAAACAGGAAAGTCATCCCTGTGTAGGAGAAGGGCAGAGTACACCAGGACAAGGAATTGTGTTCACAGGTAGCACGTCAGTCTGCATTACCTTTCCACATTGGCCTTGAGGTTACATAGGAAGAGAGAACATAAGTGGAAAGCATTGGTAGACGAAAGGAAAAGAGAACAGGTGAAGGATATGGAGCACCGATGAAGAGCAGAATAGGAAGAAGATGTAAAAGTGACAGAGAATACACCAGCTTTCCCCTCTCTTTCCCTTCCATTAAACCAAAATGCCCTGTGTCATTTTCATGCACAGATGTCTGATTACCTTCCCATTCATAATGCTGACTTTGTTCTAGCCACAGCACTACTAGCATACTATAGGGAAACATCAAACTAGGGCCAAAGCAACATCAAAGACCCCCTTGATGGATTCTTGTAGTATCAGAATAAAACCATGCCCTTGCTAGTGATTGCTTAGGCTGAGTAATCCCACTGGATTATCTGTGTAAATGAGTGTCATTGCCCACAAAACTTCACAGCTGAGTCCATATTCAAAGCCTATAAAAAGTACATAGTACCCTACAAATAGGAGAGCAGATAAAATAAACCAAACCCCAAACAAAACAAACCTATATATCTAGTGCAAATTTACATAACTCCACACAGATTTCACTTAACTGTATTAATTTACACTAGCTGCAGATCAATCTGAGATATTTCTGCCTGAAGTTTACAGATGAAAAAACTTACTCTGCATTTCTTGCATTCCTGAAATTCACATTAAATTAAGAATTTATGAAAGGAAGGCTTAAAGCTTAAATTAAACCATTAATTCTCTCTTGTGCTAACAGATCATAGCAGATTATGGGGGAGGAAGCAAGACAAGCAACAGAAGGAGATTATTTTTGTGAAACATAAATTATCTTTGACTGTACGCTCCTTGGGAGCCAGGGGCAAGCCATCATTGATTACTTCTTCGTTGGGTGTGGTAGTCCTGGAACAGAGAATAATGGTAAAACCTCTGCAATTTTTTCCTCTTATTATTAAAACGTCAATAACATGTAACCTGAACAGCAGCTCTGAGAAAGAACTATGTGCCCAAAAACTTCTGTATTTTTTCGAACTGCATGAATTGTTCTGCTAAAGGATACTATTATCTCACCACAAACATTACTCAGTAAGAAGCAAACTGCATGTGTGTATATATGTTCTTAATTATCTTAGTTGTCTTGCTGGATTCTCTTACAAGAAAAGTTGGCAAAGCAGCTCAGCAATGGATGTGAAGGAGAAAGGAGGGGAAAGGAGAGTCAAAAAGGAGGGATGGAGACTGTGGAAACAATTTGGTTCTGCTTGCTAAAATCTTGGCAATGCACCTGAAAATCTAGAAAAGATTGCTGAAGGAGTGGGGATGGGGAAACTCGCAGTCATGCTTAGGATAAGGAGGAACTGCTGCATTTGGTCTGATCTTTCTGACGTGGAAACTGTATTTGCTGGTCACTGGGAGAAAAGGAACAACTCCCTTTTGTGTCTTCATGAGCAAGGCTTCCAGCCTGGCAGCATCAGAAGTAGGGGTCTTGCTGAAAGGCAGAGGTGGTGTCAGATACCATTTTCTGGGAGGGCTGAGGAAAGCACACTGTCACCACAAGCTGCGGAGAGGTGTCAGAAGAGGACAGCTGGCAGGAGAGATGGTAAAGAGAGGAATCCATCTGGCTGCAAGGTGAAACCAGTGTTGTGACTAACGTGACAGCTTGCAGGGCCATGGGGCCAGGCCATCGTAATGCCACTGTGGAAGGAAAGGCCACACACCACATTTATCTTTAGTCAGTGCAGTTGCAACACTGAGGTTGTGACGTTGTCCAGTGACCAAAGATGGACACTAGTAACAAACCCACTACTTCTCCAGCACCATTCCTCAGCCCGTACATACACTTACCACTCATTTTAAACATCTACAGCAGAGATTTGTATACCTAAGCTAGTCAGATGACATGTGGTTGTAGTCAAAAAATGCACAAACTCATGCGAGCTATTTTAGACATCGGTAGTGTGGTGAGTCATACCTTGAAAGTGCCTATTCTTCCTTTTTGCCTCTAAAGAAAATTCAGCTTGGTGAAATGTTTCTATGTTTGGTGAGGTGAACCTAACCTTTTCAGCCCACTTTCTTAGTCATTTGGAGTCAAATATGTCAGATACGTTCCCATTTTTGAGTGAAGGAGTAGCCCAGTCTTCATCCGTTTCAGCCACAGATTATATCTCCTCAAATTAATCATATGAGACAGCCCAGTCATTTTGATTATGCTGTTTACCTGACTGAAATGGCTAAGACTTGTTTGCATATAACCAAGAGCTCTGCAGCTGGAGCTAACAGCTACAGCAGAAGTTACACAGGTGCCTGTATCCGTTATGAATGGAAAACTTTCAATCATTTAAGTGATGTGGTTAAAACCGTGGCTGAAAAAGTATTGTTTAATCACTCTGCATAGGTGTGCCACTCATCTACTCAGTGCTCAATTAAAGTACACAATGGAAGATTATTAATGAGCAATTCCTTAAATACTGAACAGAATACTTATGGCTTGATAAATAGTCCCGTTTTATTGGGTACTCTTTTTAAATGCACTGTTTGAATCCAGATAAAACAGCAGAGCCAGTTGACTTGCAGATGTTGCTTTCATTAATGTAGTAATGTGATGTGTAATAGATTATACTGATTGCCATTAAATCAAACTTCAATAGATTAGCTGGCATATTTAACAAACTTAGTCATTTTCTATGTAATGATGACAAGATGACTCATCAGTATGACACTTTATAGACAGAAGTAGCATTTTTGTGCACTGGAAGACAGTTGGCTTCTTTATCACCTCTATAGCTTGACTTGACTTTAAGGGCTACTGGTTGGTGCTACTTTGTCTTGGCTAGTATAACAAAGGTGAGCAGAGGATACAAGATGAGGGCAACGTGGTCTTAGAAGTCTTCTCTTTGTGAGATTCCCTCCACATTACCCTTAGAGACAATCACCTCTGCCTAGCTCTGGGTATAACCACCCATACCTCCCCAGAGAAATGTAACTCAAGGCCAAATTCAACACACGACTGCTAAAATCTTTATTACTGGCATCAGTACAACATGACAGCAGGAAGCCCAAGATTTTTTTCTCCTAAGAAGTTGGTGCTGAGATACTAACATGAAAGGTAACTTTGAAAAAAAATAGGAGAGATAAGGTGTTTTTAAAAGGCTGTTTGTACTATTTTTCTGCAGTTTAGTTTTTTAAAATGCTCCAGTGCTCTTTTTCCTCCATTTCCCTTAAAATTTTGGTATGTAAGCTAAGAAATGCTATGTGATTTTTCAGTCTAAACTTGCATTGTGTACTGACTACAGGTACAAAGTAAAAAAGTATATACCATAGGATTGTTCAAACAGTAGGTGTCCTTGAAGAAAGCATTTCTATCTTAATGAAAATATACAGATGAGATAAAGCTACATTATAAATAAATATTCATGTATGACGCAACCTCGGAGATAGTTCCAGTATGTTCCTAGATATAGAGTAACACATTACTTTAAAGGACAAAATCTCCTAACGTTTGTGTTAGGCATCCTCTCTTATCATCCTGAATGCATCTTATCGCTGCAGCTTTGCAAAGATTCTTGCTTTCTGCATAGCATTAATAAGAGAAAAAGTGCCCATATTGTGAAAAACCTGAACCAACTTAATTTTACACTGTAGAAGATCACCAGTGAGGTCCCTTTTATAAGAACATCTGAGATATAGCCATTTAGACAAAAGACACATTTTTAAACCTTTTAAGCCCTTTCTTGTAACTGCTTATGCAATATCTTCAAAAGGAGAAACTACATCTTAGGAGAACCTTGATGTTTCATAGGTGAACTTGCAAAAGACAGGAGACAGTAAAACTATGGCAATTTGGTACAGCCATTGATCTCTATGAATTCATTTCATTTTAATCTGGGACTATGTATTTATCCAGCTGTGTTACAAATGCACTTGGGGTGCATAAATATGTTCATTATAGGACTCAGTTCAACTTCCACAGGTATATGCAGGGACGCAAATACAGCATGGATGAAGCAGCTTTTTCCAGGTGGCATAAAACACACCACCCAGAATCTGTAGGTGGTCATGGGGTTATATTCCTCCTTTTTAACCATTTCCTTCAAAGCAAATCTACATCTCCTATTTGTCATCCATTTCACTGTGTTCGTGTTTCACACAAACACTGAGCGCTTCTGAAAATCCTGCCCCAGATGAAAAGGTTGTATTTTGATACCTCAAAGTGAGGATCAATGGGGACTGCAAATTCATCTGGCTAGGTTTATAACTCTGCATGCTTTGTGTCCTTGCAGATCCATTTTAAACAACAGAATCTTCCAGTTTGTTTTATTTGTTCAGAAAAATCTAAATGTGACAATGTCATCTCTGAGACTTTCCTTATTCTGTGGAGACAGCGTTCTCCATTTCATTCTGTTAATACCATCATCAATATGCTTTACGTTCATCAAAGTATCTCAGCGGGCAGGAAACATGTAGTGAATGGCTCAGTAAGCCTCGTGTCCTTCACCCCATGCTTGTTGAGACGTTAAATCTTCTTCATATCCCCAGTGCATCAACCATTATTTTGGAGGCAGATTTTAAAGCTCTTATTCACAGAGGCTTAAATCCTGATCGAAAATTGTCTGAAATCATCAAGGCCTGTGCTGGCTGTTTAGCCTCTTCAGAAGATGTGCTTGTCAGCACGGTCTGAGACTCATCACTCTATTCTCCCACTGATCGTTTATTAGAATGAAATAAATGAAGGAGTCATGCAATAGATGGGCCTGGCAAGTCACAATTTTATAGTCAGCATGTGTTCTGCATGTAACACTCACTCATGGAAACTGGACAAGAATTTCCTCCTTCCTTTTTTTCCCAGGCAAAATAGAATTTCTCTGTTCTAATTCCGCCTCTCTCTCTAGTCTCCAGGCTGGCATCTGGTGGCATAGATTACCAGAGGGACCTTGAGGCAGGAGGTCAGCCAGGGGCACTGTTGGAGACCTCAGCAGTGCAAAGCAGCTGCAAAATTCCCTTTGCTGGCAAACCCTCAGCTGGCTAGACCTTCAGGAAGAATGAGCTGTGCATTGAGGACTGGTGTTGAAAGGATGGACGGGAGATGTGCTGATTATTCTCTCAGCAGCATCCACTTAGCACATCTTTTATGATGAGTTTGGAAGTGTTTGCATGTGCTTCACTAAGTCACCCTATCTTAAACAGTCTGGAAGAAGAAGCCAAGATCTGAATGAGCCTTTACCTACCCTTTCATCTCCACAAGCAGCCTCCAAGGAGTAGCATTTGGAGGCACGCCCTGGATGAGGCCAGACTCATTACACAAAAATTGTGTTTATCCTCCATCTCAGTCAATATTTCTGTTCCAGTTGGGTAAAATCCACAGGGTGTTACAACATTAAAAAAGAAGTAAAATCACCTAATAAAAATTATTGTTTTCTTATGTTACATATATTAATAATAAATAGATCATCAGCATTGCTTTGCAACAGACCTATGTTGTGAGAAGGGATTAGCACATCGAGCTTTAGCAGAAGGGCATGCAGTGGGTAGGTGAAGTCAGCATCCTGTTGTTGAAAGAGGAATCCAAGAGCAGGAGAGGCAAAGGAGAGCACAATCCCACAGTCCAGACTTACAGTTACACCACATAAGAAAAGCTTGTGAGATCTGACCAGAGAACTTTGCTATTATCCAGTTTCTAAAAAATGCCAAGTTCTTTCCTAAAACAGAAAAAAAAAAAAGAAATGAAAATCCCCAATAGTGATAAGTACAGATATTTGAAAGATAAAAACAAATAGATATATTTTAGCCAGGATTTCTTTCTCATATTTCTTGTGCAGAGGCTTGTGGATCACAAACAATAAACACAGCCCTATGCCTTCATAAGTCTTAACCCCTAGGAAGAAAGGGGTAAGCCATTAGAGAATGGTCCATTAGAAATGAAAACACAAAGTAAAGATGTGGTTTCCTGAGAAAAGTGGGTACTTTTCAATGAAAATGTGCTTTTGAAAGGGCAATTTATCAATCAAGAAACACTTAAGCTACCTATGTGTTCTTACGCAGAAGAAAGACTGTCAACACATTATAAAACCTGGATTAGGTACTTGTGATACAATGAAGTACGCAGAAGAAATGCAGTTGCTTCCTTGCTGGTTTTCTGATTCTTAGGTAATGTTCTCTGCTTATGACAGGATACTGTTCCTCTTTTCGGCTCATTAAATTTACCAGACAAAAGGTACCATTTTGTATGAGATTCTCTGTATCATTCTTCTTCTGTTGACAAAAGCTTGTTATGACTCATGCAGAGGTTTTTTTTGCTTGAAGAAAGAGAGTATAACAGCATGTAGTGTAGCACATATGATCCAAATTTGATTGTAAAGGAATTTCCTTCTATTCAGATACCTGCTGCCAAACCCTACGGATCTCTGTGTGAACTCTTATACTGCTAACAACCATTGCAACAAAGGAGTGACACATAGTATCAGGACACATTGTCATACTATATCAGGACACGTTGCGTATCACGGCACATTGTGACAACTGGTTTGGGTTATAAATATATTCTAGGAAAATATTGAGTAGCCATATTACTCTGTGGCTCTCGGCTGAGGTAAAATCAGACCTGGGTTATGGATCTTTCTATTACACCAGATGTTGATGTCAAGCTTGGGGCGGTCACAGTAATTAGCATGAGTAATGTGGATCATCCTCACAACTCACCACTGACTCTGGCAACCACTCACACAAACGACCTGAAAGACAAAGTCTGCCTCGGACCCCTCACAAACCAAAAGCCCAGTCTACCAGCTGAACCCACATGAATCATAAGCTCACAAGAAATTCCCTCCGCTCAATTTTAGAAAAAACACTTTTACTAACAATACATCAGAAACAAGACAATGATGGATAGAGGAACAGGAGTATAAGAAGATCTAATCATGGAATGGTCTAATCTCAAAGGTAAAATACCAAGTAAAACAAAACCAACTGGAAGCATGGGCTGGCCACCTGTCTAACTATTCGCTGGTGGCAGTTTTCTCTGGAGCTACCACAATAAATTTGGGGTTTGTTGTTGGCAGGGCAGAAACCTTTTGCAGCAAAACCTGAAAAAACAGAGGAAAGAGTAAGTAATGTAAGTGATATAACACTAAGGAAGTAATGGAGCCCCGTAATGAATCAGGAGGGGGTTTATTTCTTTGTTTAAAGAAAGGTTCAATTCACCCATACTCTGTATACCAGGGAACATTCCCGCTTGACATGCACAGATCTGCAGAGCTCCTGTGCACTGCTGCAGATGAGAAGATAAACAGATCATCTTCTCAAAGGCATGCTGAATAGCTGTGTATTGAGAATATCCATTAAATAGATATCTACAACAGAATTAATTTTTGTTCCTTATAAATTCATAATAGGCAAAGTCTGTACTTTTCATGCTGACTCTAGTTTTATGCTGTCAGAGCTTTTTAACTATGCTACACTGCCTCAGCACTTCATTTAACTGTAGACTGGTTGCATTTCTTGTCTGGTTCTATAACTCCACAAAAAACCATCCCATGGTAACATAACAAATAGCTTTTTTGGCTTTCTTTTTCACAAAGTAAGTAAAAAAAAAAAATCTTTTGAAAGCAGATAGTTTTGAAAGATTTTGTGTGTGTGTTCCCCACTGGTCCTTTCTACCTTTCCATGGGGCAAAACAATAGCAAAAATTTCTTTTTCTGAGCAAAGACTGATCAACCAAAAGATTTGCACTGAGCTGAAAGTACACAACTTATCACATCATGAACATGGTTTTAATAGGCAAAGTCTCACATCCGTGAAGATGTTCACATTTCACTTTAAAGAGAGACAATGAGATTATTTTAATACTGGTTTATTTTGAGTTTTAGAGCCCCTGTTGACTGACTACATTTTCTGTGGAGGATGTTCAGGGATATGCTAGTTGACATGTTAGGAAGAATGTTTGGGTCTTGCAAAGTCCTCTAGGGTGATTCAACAAAGATGTTTAGAGTATCCTGTGCTTGGAAAACTTTGTACAAGCCATTACATAGCCCAAAGAGCAGTACAGCATAGCACACACACACCCCCCCCCGCCTTCTACCCCAGTGCACATGGCCACTCATGTTTGGCACATCTTTTCAAAAAGTCTCTCTTTATCTAGTGTGCCTCACGATGCATGCATCCCAGTGACTTTGTCTGCTGCCTTGGTTTACCCCTGCTCCCCGTGGTGCTCCTCCAGTGTGCGTGTGTGTCAGCCCTCAGTCAGCATTGAGAAACAAATCCTATTGGCAAAAAGACAGTTACTGACAGGAGGCCCCCAAATACTGTGATGATAGGGACTGTCTTTTATTCCCCCATGGGAGTGGGTCCCTGGCTGTCCCATTAGAGCTCCACTTTCAAGGTAGGTTCAAGGCATCACCTGACTGCTACAGAGGACAAAAAGGCGTCAGCTGGACTTTGCACATCACCTGTGGCACAAGAAAGCCAAAGATGTCTTTGTCCTGGCCAACAGCCACTATTTCTGGTCCTCACTGGGAGACAAGTATGTATCTCTGACATCATCTTATCTCCTGCTATACCCAGGGAAGGACATTAATTTCTGAATTCCTACCACCTGTATCGGGTGAGGCGTCCTAATTCCCCCTTCCCACATTTTCTTCCCCTCCATTTAAAGGGTGCTCGTTGAGCCTCTGGCACACCCAAACCCCAGAGGGGCCTTCAGAGTGGGATTGAGGGTGTTCCCATGGTCTAGGGCAAGTCAGGCAGACCAAGCCTGTGTGGGTGGGTCCAGGTTTGCCAGCCCTGCTTGAGCTGCCTAGTAGCTACAGGCAAGTCTGGTGGGAATAGTGGGAAATGCTGGTAGACCAGGGTCTGGCTTTGCCTCAAGTGATCATTTTTTTTCTGTAAGCTTAAACACTCTTTTTGATGCAAGGCATTGCCAACCTCCTACACAGAGCTGCATGGTGGTGGTCACAGGATGTGGGTTACAGAGATGAGTCGGGGTGGAATGAAAGCACCTGCAGCTGCTCCAGGTGTGTATAAAGATGCCATGCCACAGGAACACCCTGGCGCCTCCTGGTGCCCAGCAGCAGCAGGGTGGTAAACAATGCAATTGCAGCAGGATGTTCAGCACTGAAGAAGCTTCACAGAGTCAGTCTTTGGGGGAGTCTTCAGTTGGTGTGGACGTATACCCTTGGAGGCTGTGTAGCACACTCTGCAATAAGAAAAGTGCAATTATGTTTGCAGGACCAGAGGCAGTGTTATGGTGTATATGGCATAGGACTGAGTGAAAGGAATGGGGCATCTCCCTTCATTGAGCCAACTGCCAGTGTTCACCGTGTCTTGGTGGCATGGCAGATAAGCCCTTGCAGATCTGCCCAGTTACAGTGCCCAGATCCCTGGTCCCAGCCCAACTGCAGTTAGGATATAAAGCTATAGGATGACTTAAGAGGGTCAGAGCCATAAAATCAAGCCACTATTCAGTGTGAACTGTTTCATAGCTCAGTCACTCACTCAGCTTCTCCTAATGATTTATTTTTCTTGCATGGATATTTCAGGCATGAGTCTAAAGTTTTCTATAGAAATATTCACTTTGGAAATTCACTCACTGTAGGGAGGTCTTGGCTGACACAGATGTACACACCCTTGCAAACATTTTTTCTTCAGAACCCCATTGTAGATAGCAAAAGGCTAATTAAAGGTAGTTTGAGGCTGAAAAATATTATTTCAGAAAGCAATGTGTAAAGAGAGCTCAGACAGTTCAATGATTAAACTGCCTTTGGAAAAAAACAGTCTGCACTCAGGCCTCAATCTTTCGGGTTGAACATATTTGTCAACACCCTGTCAGCACTTGTTAGGTGTCATTTGGTGCCTTCCAGAATTGGGTGTAAGGGCCATGTATGTGATAATGATATATTGCATTTATCAAGGCAAATTACTCTTCAGTAAACTTACAATGATATTGTACTGTGCAAACTCTGTGATACACGTATTTCCCTGACTTCATCATATTTAAGAATTCTGTGTGTATATTGCTGTGCTGGATAGTCTTGTCTGGTTAGAGAAATTCATTTTCAAAGGTATTTCAGCTTACATATGTGGAGCAGAGTCTGGATTTGCAACGGTTAAAAATTCCATCCAGTTAAAAATAAAAGAGGGGGAGAAAGGACCGTATTTCTGAATGTCTTCTGCTGTCTAGACCGTGAATGAAAGACACCAAAATACTTTGGGAAGTGTTTTATTGGCAACCTTCTGACCTGGATTTTGGCCAGGAAACCTTGCAGCTGAGCTAAGAAGCTTGACCTGAGAGTCTTGTGTAAGACACCTTAGTTCATTTGTTTAGATCCAACCAGTCCAAAAAATAGTCTAAGCATTTTTCCTGAGGATCCTGTAAACCTCTGTATTTTCAATAATCATGTCTCCTTTGCTGGTAGGGAAAGTTGCCATGATACTTAGATATGTCTGCATAACCTGAATTTCATCATACATGATTTGTTCCCTCTTGTAGTGGGTGTATATGGTGGGACGAAGTGACCTGTCTACAGTATGCACAAGATAGTTCCACATGAACGATGAGTAGCAGAAGAACGTGAAGGAGGTAATGCAGATTCATAAAACACTTCCTACAACTAATGTTCTAGAACAATTATTAATAGTCCTTGATTATGCTGCAGCAAAGTTCAAGGTGAAATGACGGGTCACTGTTGCAAAACTAAAGAAGCTAGGAAGAACAAGTAGATTTATGTGCTTTTAGTCAGAACAATTAGCTAAAGGAATTAAATGCAAAGATGGATTTTTCTCCCTTCCCTGTATTTATAATATTTAATAGAAAAAGAACTGGCAGTTACTTCTTGTGACTCAGCTTACAATGTTTTTGTCTGCTGCGTGTTTTATAAACTGTACTGAACAGGGTACATAAATCTAAAGCCCATCAAGTAAATATCACTCCCTTGTTTCCGCCTCATATTCTCTTTGCACAGGTCTTCCTCTGGGCTGCTGCCTTTTCGCCTTAAAGTGAGAGCACACACATGAATAAAGGCAAAGGATATATATAAAAAAAAGGCACCTTAATGGGGCCAATGATCAGTATTCAAGACTATCAAGCATGGTCTCTGAAAAAGCCAATGAGATGTAAACACATGAATAAAAGAACAAGTTCTCATCTGCCTGCCCTCCAGTCCCCAGACTCCCAGGAGGAAGAAGGTGGTTACTGCAACTGTGAGGGATTTGCAAGGAGATTTTTCCTTCCCCGGCTGACTTTATGTGTTTGTTTATTTAAGGCAAAGTTCTTTCAACTGTTCCACAGCACCAGGGAAGAGAGGAAAGGTGGGGACAATATATTAAATCTTCGCCTTGAGTAAGCGTGAATGGTACCTGTGTAGTTTAAGGAAAGAAAATAAGAGTGAGGATGCATTGCACAATTAAGCATGTCCAGGTACCAGCATCCAGGCTGACTCACCTTTTTACCCCACTTCTACACACAGATGCAATAAGCTGTAAAATACAATCACTTATGTCAGGAGAAGGTTGTCAGATTCCCGACTTAAAGATATGTGACTTCAGTTTTGCATAGCTCAGCAAAAGACCCATTCTCCTCTCCAAGTGTAGCAGATAAAAGTGGGCGTAACTTTCATGCCAGTAGGAAAGTGGGAGGAGGTCCAAGAGGAAAATCATCTAGTGAAAGGTGAATAATATAAAGGAGACCCCCTACTTTAAAGTACACTTTCTTAAATTCACCAGTCAGAGGCTGAACTCCCTTCTGCTCTCTGGTGTATGATTTATTGCTCTCTTATTCCTGCTTTCTGATCCTATAATATCTATCAGCCTGGGTCAAATTCTGATTTCAGCAATTCAGGTGAAAATTTAAAGCCCCCTGAAGTATTCCTGTAAAAAGTAATGACTTTCTTGTGGATGCATAGGGTTGTAAATTGAATACAGTTCTAGTCAATAGCCTATACCTGACATCCATTGGTTCTAGGATTTCAAATTACAAGTCCTGCTCTCTAGCGTCCATCCAGATTCATTATGATTAACATTTTTATTGTGGTAGGACACAAAATATTTCGGTGTTTTTCAGACCAGCAGAAGACACAGCATTGCTCCGGCAGATTGTACAGTGTAAAATGAGAGACAAAGGGTGATAGAAGCAGACGTAATAAATAACCAAAGGGATCTTTATAGTAAACAGACTTTGTCAGAAATGTATTTGCTTGTTTTAATTATCATTTTTTAAGCTTATTTCCTAAGGAATTGAAGCACAGAAGATTATTCATTCACTTAATGGTCAGTTATGCAGGGAAAGTAAGGAGAGTTTTTTGGTCTTAGTTCTTACCTCACAGACAATGAGAGACTCCAGTCAAGTAGTGTCCCCTGTGTAGATTCACCAGGGTCTTAAAAGGGTTGAGTTCACGTTGCAGCTTTAGTATAATTTAATTTAAAAGTCAACTGACCGTGAGACATAATACCCATTGGAAAGCAGGCTTCATTAATTCTGTGAACAATGGAACTGATATTCATAAACAAATTGATCTTGTCTCTCTGGTTTTCTCTCCGTGGGTCAGTTCTGACATCCTTCTGAGCATCCACACCAATAAACCAGCTTTACAGCCAGTAACTCATCCCCTCCTGTATTTAGCAGATTTGAGTTGGAGCCTTAGTTTCAAAACCACTTTCAGATCCGGTTAGTTAAGCGTCAAAACTAAGGGCTTGAGCACTGCAGAGAAAAACCCTGTTTCAACAGCTCTCCCATTGTGATCCTGGCTGTAGATTCACAGACATGCGCTGGGGCAGTCCACTCTCTCATTTAGCAGAATGAAGGTCATGCCTTGCCTCAGCATTACGAATAGCTACGCTTGTGCAAATTTCCTTATGATAACCAGGCCTTAAAAATCAAGACATGCGATCTCTGGATGTCATTCCAAACGGCCTGAGAACTGGTGGAGTCCACTGAGCTGGACTGTTCTGTGTCCAGTATAGGGACTTTCTTGATTACACATCGTTGCTCATGCTGCAGCCAAAGATGTGACCTCAGCATAGCCTAAGCATATTCATGTTTAGCTTATAATCGCAAAATTGGCTATGCAGTGAAGAATTCTGCAGTAATATATGGATTAGTGCAGGCTTTAAGTCAACTCGGGACCTGAGGAAAGTACTTGGAAAGCTAATATCAATATTCAACTGCATTTGGTAAAGCTAGCTTGGGTGTTTACAAAGCCTTCCATCATGTCTTTGACTGCAACACAGACAGATTTCAGAGCTAAAGTCCCTGAGCAGAACAATACTCGAGGAGTCTCTGCATAGCAAATGTAAAGCATATTTGAATAATTCTGTTGTTCTGATGTTGATTAAATAGTCCTAGCAGAAACAATTCCAGCGTATATCCCTTCATGATATGAAAACCTTTATTTCCAGATCTCAGCCACTAAGATATAAAAGTTTGAGGGGGTTTTGGCCAGAATAAGCACCACAGGCCAAATTAAAGCTGAATTGTGCTATTGATCCTCCCTCAAGCAGCACTTTGCATATCTGTGTTCTAGTCCCAACCTGTCAAGACGATTTTCAGATATTAAAATTTCTTGGCACGGCAGCCATCCATAAACTCTACATCTCTCTGTGGAACATAGCTTTAAATTGGCTAATATTTCATTCA
Source organism: Chionis minor (assembly GCA_013398295.1). Classification (NCBI taxonomy): domain Eukaryota; kingdom Metazoa; phylum Chordata; class Aves; order Charadriiformes; family Chionidae; genus Chionis; species Chionis minor. The sequence continues at coordinate 119,858 of VZSF01004966.1, forward strand.
AGTCCTCTTAAGGTAATAGTTACCACTTGTATACAAAATGAGGATCCAATATAAAATTCTGAACCCTTCCCTCAAATAGGAGAAAGTCCACCCTGGATGACATTAAAATGCATAACTAAGATTCTGCTTCTTCTGTTGCTCAAAAATGACTCATTGCTCTCCCAGCTTTGTTCATGTACAGACCTGGGTGACATTCATTGATATCTGCTTCACTTGCAGCCAGGTACTAGTTCCAGTGACAGTCCTTTCTCAAGTGACTTTCCTATTATGCACACATCAGGGAAACAAAGGCACATCTTATTTTGTTTATAAAAAGCCCTGCCATTCAAGTTTTTCCTTCCTGTTCCTTGGGATTAGGAGCCATTATCAGCCATCCTGAGAGGAATGCAGGGATCCTGTCACCTGGAGGTAGTGAGAAGGGAATAAAGTTATCACAGCACAGTCTAAGACAAAGTCACAGTAATTGGGAGCTTCTCTGAGGAAAGCACATTGATTTCTCCTGGCACTTCGAGCACTGGAATACATCACAGGGAAGGAAGGGGAGCCCTGAATCCTTGACTTAATGTCTGGGCAGTACTCTTAAGACAGCCTTCTTCCTCACACAGCCATAAATGCCAAGCTAAGAGTTCAGAGCAGAGCAAGAGCTTGCACTGGTCCACTTTGCAAGTACAGGAATTGAGAGAGAGGTGCCGATGCATGAACTAAAGCAAAGATACACCAGCTGGAGTAAAGCTTTATTTTGGTCTCAAGTCCTGCTGAGCAATTCCATAGGGAAGATTAATTAAGGCCCTCCAGATAAGAGGTTTAACTAAAGAGAAGAGGAGGTGGAACAAAAACTTTTGTAAGAAGGAACAGATTTATATTGGCTGCCCTGGATTTGGAGAATAGAAACCTTCCCTCAATCAGGCAGTTTGAAGACGAATGATGTGAATGTGGAGGAGGTGCCTGGGACAGTGAGTACAGGGTGCTGGGATGGTCAAATGTCAGATGCTGTTAGGAGACCACCTTTTCCCGAGAACTACATCTAAAAATTGTAGGCATTAATAACTACTTTCTACACCTTAAAGGACTATGGCAGGTTAATGTTGGCAGACTACCAGTTGCCCACCACACCATTCTCTCTCTCTCCCTTCTCAGCAGGACAGGGAGAAAATAAAATGAAACAGAAAAATATCATGGGTTGAGAGGAGGAACAGGGATGTCACTCACCAATCACCATCATGTGCAAAACTTGGGGAAACTAGTTTAATTTATTGCCAATTAATGACACAGTAGGATACGGAGACATGAAAAACAAGACTAAAAACCCTTTACCCCCACGTCCCTTTTTCTTCCTGGCCTCAACTTCACTCCTGACTCTTGTACTTCCTCGCCCCAAGCAGCACAGGGGGTGGGGAAAGGGGGTTGTGATCAGTTCGTAACACTTTGCATCTGCCACTCCTCCCTCATCAAGCTGTTCCCTTGGTCCAGCATGGGGTCCCTCCCACAGGATACAGTTCTTCATGACCTTCTCCGACATGGATCCTTCTCATGGGCTGCAGCTCTTCAAGAACTGCTCCAGCATGGGTCCTTTCCACAGTGTGCAGTCTTTCAGGAACGGACTGCTCTGGAGTGGGTCCCCCACAGGCCACAGGTCCTATCAGAAAACCTGATCCTGAATGGACTCCTCTCCACAGCCCAAAACTCCTGCCAGGAAACTGCTCCAGCATGGGCTCTCCACGGGCAGCAACCTCCACCTGCTCCAGCATGGAGTCCTCCATGGTTGCAGGCAGGCAACCTGTTTTACCATGGTCTTCTCCATGGGCTGGGGAGAATTTCTGCTCTGGCACCTGGAGTGCTTTGTCCCCCTCCTCCTTCATTGACCTTGGTGTCTGTAGGGTTGTTTCTTTCACATTTTTCTCACTCTTCTTTCTCACAGCTGCTGCACAGAGGTTTCTACCCTTCCTTAAATATGTTATTAGAGGGGGCACTACCAGCATAACTGATGGGCTCAGCTTTGGGCAATGGCTGGTCCATCTCAGAGCTTTTTGAAACTGGCTCTGTGTGACATGGGCCAGCTCCTGGTGTCTTCTCACCAAAACAACTCCTGCAGCCCACCCACTACCAAAACTTTGCCAATAAAAAAGGACAGCACTTCTGGTCCTTCTGATTTAATTCAATGGGTCTCTAAAAATGTCTTCAGCCTGTGCTTGGGACAGGGCACAAATATTGCCCAAGAAAGAGCGAGGATCAATCCATTCTGCTGCACTGCCTTTGTAAGAGGGAAGACCAAAGAGGGAAAGGTCTGCCCTGCTGCAGGCTGGTGCGAAGAGGTAGAGAGACCTTAACTCTGAGAGGTGCTTCAATGATGGGGCCAGAGGGTTGGCTGACAGGCAGCTTGAAGAGGGCTATCTTCTGGGCTGAAAGCAGGCAAGTGATTCTGTCAAGGGAGACAAATGAGCGAACCCCTTTCACTGATGGCACCTGAGAGGAGATCTCGGAGTGGCCTGCCAGTAGCCTGGGAGTGGTCCCAGTTACTGCTGTAATGTGCACAGCCTCCTCAACAGTGTGGGAACACCACAGCAGCACCTCTTGCAGTGTGTTTTAAACACACGTACACACACACACACACACACACAAAGTGTACCCATATATATATACACACACATACACTTGCATCTTGAGACAGAAATATTCAAGCCCTCACGTGCCAATCCATGTCCCAACACACCTGTGCTGGCAAGCTGTCAACATTCCCGTTCCTGAAGGCAACTAGATTACTACTTAATGGAGAGACTGATGGAAAAGGTAGTGAGAAGAGATGACCAGGAAAACATAGCTGTTTCCTGCCATCAACAGCAGTGAGAGTGACACCTGAAAAGTCATTCATATTCCCACAAAATCAGATGGCGTCAAACAACACGTGTTGTATATAGACAGACTTCTTGGGCTCACCTCTGAACACTCAGGGCAACTTGAGAAAAAAATTTCAAATCTGAAGTCTCAACAATAAGGCACACTGCTGTGCAGGGTGAGTCACTCAGCAGAAAGCAATTATCAGCTGATTTTAAGTGGGTGTCTGCTGCTTTCTTAAATGACCCAATATATGAAAGGATTTTATACAAGGGTGCAATCCACACATCAAGAAAAACATTGATTTCTCTTTTATTTGTTTCAGGACAGCAGAAAATAACAAATATGTGTACCGTATCAACAGTAGTGAGTGCATAAAAAATTGCATCTTAGTTCTAAGTGTCACCCTGTAGTGTTTTTAAAGAAATAACAGAAAAATCATATCTTACTGTTTGCAACATATGAGTTTTATACTCCTGAAGCTTAGCTGTACTGGATAAACTGAAATGGATTGCTTTAAACTGTACAGCTCTCTTGAAGTAAGCTTTTTGAATTTTAGTTAAAATGTATGAGTGCCTGTAACATGTCAGCACGTTATTAAAGCCACTATGAGATCCAGGAAAGAGCATGCTTTGAAAATGGCAAAATTGGCCTCTCTTGGTTTCAGGTGGACATGCACTTTCTGTGGCTTACAGGTACACCCCAAGCAAAATGTCTTGTTTCGGACAAAGTCCTGCATATTAAGCTTTGATTTAAATGCACCTATAAAATACTACTGTCACAATTTTTTTCCTCAAGTTCCTCTTTGATTTCATATTTAAAAGAAATAAATAACCTGGGTGAAAAAGCTGCTTGTTGTGGTTACAGAGACCCATGCGCTCCTAAGAAGGACTTAAACATCCCAAATGTGATGTAGGAACTGCAACACATAATACAGAATCAAATACAAGCAGACGAAGTGAATTGATAAGACTATTTTAATTTTGTGTCTTTTTTTTTATTTCAGTCCATCTAAACAATGATACAGTTGCTTAAATAACATGACAAATGGGGTTTAGAATTACTGAATGGGGTTTAGACTCAGGATACTGATATAAGGTGCTTATTGTTTCTCTCCATACCAAGTTCCAGACATCAGTGTCAAGGTTGCCTTGGTAATTTGTTTGCTGGGCTGAGAGCCTCTGAAATCTGCCTGCAACAGATTTCTCTAAAAGCTGCAGGGAAGGAGGAGAAAAAGGGTATATCTAGGTAATCGATTCAAATCTGTTATCTCTGTCAAGGTTATCTTTTAACTGTAAAATCTCCTTAAAGAAAGCTGTAATTTTTTTTCACTCTTCCCATAAACTACGAGTTTAAAAATGTGATTATGCCAAATTTTGGTAGCTGTTTGCTACAAAAGGAATGAACTAACTGAATACTGAATCTCTTCAGTACACCTTTATTAAATGTCTGTTTGCAAAATATGTGTATGCATGGCTCAGCCCATGTTGTAGGATTAAATACTCCTAGTAAAAAGGTCTTTGCAAGGCACCTTCTATGAGTTATTTTAGGCCTCAGATTCAGTAAAGTAAATGGAAAATCTCAAGGAAATTCATTTTTTCTCTATTTCACTTTAAGGTATTTCAACTTGACTGCTGGGGATAGGTGGTGGGAAGACGAAAATAGGGGTAACAAAGGAAAATCTGGTAGGTTAAAAATACCTCTGCAGAGCTTCAAGACCAACTCACCGTCAGAAGATCTGCCTTAATGCCCCAACATATGAAAGATGGCATGATTTACAGGTGTTGGCCGGCTTTACGTTATTTCATCTGCAGAAAATATCCAGGGGGATGAAAAAAGAACAAGCAGTGATCTCTCATCTGTGTACAGGCTCTGGTCTCATAGCTACTGCTAGGCATTATAAAACTCAATTTGTCCCCACTTGCTACAGCAAGCACTGGGTCTTCCATTGATCTGCCTTGATACCCACCTCCCACTGCCCACTACTCACTCATTCCGGCTGACTTCAAGAGTCTCACCAAATAAAACCCTGATAACCTGACTTAACAGTGCCAATCTTAACATCCATTTCTGATCAGTCCAGCATATCTCCTTGTCTTAGCAGAAAACTGCTGGCATTTCTTCTCCTGTGCTCCTCCTGCCAATAGGAATTAAAAAATACACCTGCACTTTGGAAGTAGGCAGCACATCAGGTCTTTGTGGTCTGAAGAATTTTGCTTTCAGCAGAAGGTATTAAAGAAGAAAATTAAAGTTTTCTTAAAATTTGCCCTGAAAAGAAAGTCTTTGGTGTGTAGGTTATATCAAACTGCTGCATTTCAGCTTGCATTTAAATTTGGCTTTGGTGATGTGTTCCTTCACTTATTGCCATCCAGAATTGACTCCAAAAGACTTTTTTTTTTTTTTTTTTTTTTTTTTTTTTAGTGAAATGAGGCATTCCACTGTTCGCACTCACTTCTGATGTAAGAGTTGGTCTGAGTAGCTGAAGCCACTACATCTGAACAGTTTACTTCCTCCTGATACAGTTGGACTTTTCTTTGGGTAGGGACATTAACAATACAATCTCTTCTGGTCCTTTTCAGGTCTGTCTGCTGTTACATAGAGAACACTTTATGCTACAGAAGCATCAGGAAAGTATAGGCATTTGGATTTATGTTTAAAATCTGAAAAGTACTAGTGTACCTGAAAGCTTCTCTGTCCTTTTTCTAACTATATTAAATTGTCTAATAAAAGACACATCCTCTCATTGCCATCTTTATCATGATAAAGCCTGAATTTACTCAGAGTCCCAAAAATAACATTTTTTCTTGCAGCAATATTACTTTTTTGCTGGGATTTCACATGAGCACCAGTGAGGGTCAAATATCACCACAACATTTCTGGCTGTTGAGAGCTCCCTCCTGCTGTTCTTGGACACCTTTCTGATTTCTGATTTGAAGCACAGAGTAGATGGCTATCCCATGTTTTCCTGAAGCTTTCACTGCAAGTATTGAGCGGCCCTGGTCTAGTGAGTTAATGAAATACTAATGGACAGAAGCCAAAGCAGCCTTCAAAGATGCAGATGTGGAAATTACTGTTTGTGTATCACTGCTTTGCATAATGATATATAGCACAAACACACACAGATGTCTCTGTAATAACATAGGCAAAGCTCAAGTGTGGTGGCGTGATAGTAAAATTCAATAGGTTGTGAAGAGTTCAATTTAGTGTACTGACCAAAATCGTTCTAAGGAATAAAGCAGGATTGGTGTCTGGGAGATTATTTTTCTTTTCTGTATGAGCCTTATCTAGTTATTGAGTAGTAGCAATCTATATGAGCCTTGATCTGTCTCTCAAAAACTGGTCTTAGTAGACCTAATAATTAATTACATTTACACCAAAGAATTAAAGGAATCTGTGGAATAACCATACGGAAATGGTGGCATTTTCTATCATGGAAAGCCTCCTGAAATTCAGAGTCTTTTCTTTATGTCTAGAAACAATTTCTTAAGATAAAACCTTAAAGAGTTATATAGAAATTGCTTTCAAATCTACTCAATTAACTCAGTTAACATTGCAGGGTTTCTTTCAGGTTTCTTAAACAAAAATATATATTGGACTCTAGAAAATGAGTAGAATGGACTCTAATTAGCAGGAATCATCACTGCTTGAAGATTCATACCTGTGCTAACCCCTTAGGAGGATGTCAGGGACTTGATGTCAGCATATTGCTTGGAATATATACATATGCTATTGTCGTGGTTTGTGCTGGGCTGGGCACTAAATGAACGGCAGATGCTCTCAAACCAGGACAGCTATGTATCAAATACCAGCAGAAAAGCAGAGATGGATTCCCAGAGATGTCATTTGATTGTTTTCTAAAGCTATTTAGGTCAGAGTAAGCAATACCCTCAAGTTCATTGTCTGTTGATTCTGTGCTGCAAGAAATCAGTGCAGGAATGAGAGGCACTACTGTGTGTCCCACAGAGATGCATAATATAGACAATGTCAATGTAAGGAATTATTCTATGACTTTATGCAAAAAAGACAATCTTCATTTCACAAGTTAACTTCCGATTTGCATTATACGCTGTTGCATTCTCATCAGCAATGTAAAAATGAGGACAAGAATGTTTTTTTGACTGGCTAAAATGGAAACCTGTGTCTCTGGCTACAAAATGGTGTACTCACAGGCCCTATACCACTCTAATTCGGTTTAGAATATGAGGCAGATGACTGAATTAAATGGAATCATGCTAGTTAACTTATAGGTGAGAGTGCCTTCTGTAATAACAGAAAGTAAATTCCAATATTAATATATTGGCTGTGACGTGAGCTGAGAGTTCATTACAAAGCTCTCGTGTGAAAGTAAATTTCTCCATCCTGTCTGCAAAGGGGACTTTGGGTTTTATATCTACCTCATGCATAATACATTGGGAAGCATGCAGGGTCACATCCATGAAGAAACAGGGTCAATAGAGATGCTGTCTTGTGAAATAAAGGATCACAGGCTATCACTTATGACAACATTGTTCTGATCTTTATTGCTACTGACATCTCTTTAGCAAATACATTAACCCCTCCAGCACAAGCTACAGCAGTAGCTAAAAGGAGTTATTTTAAACACACAAGTGTACTTATCAAATGTTTAAGGAAATGGGCTACTTTGACTCCACTCTCCATAATCTCCACCAAAACTTCAGACTCCAACTCTCCTGCTCTTTTCCTAGGCTTATCTTTAGTTCTCCATGCCCATGGACCAGGAAGCCAGAGAGCATTAGGGGCTGTGAGAGAAGCCTGAATCTCTTCCTGCCCTCTGTTTCTGCCTGGCTCTGCCTAGGAAGCAAACTTGTGAAGACCAATGCAAGTAACATCAGGCAATCAACTTACCACAGTGAGGCTGGTGTGATTTGTAGCACTGGTGACTTTAACAGAACAACCCCCACAAAGGCTTTTTTTTCCAAACACATGATCAATTCTCACACCTCGTGAGGAAGAAAGCAAATACTTTTCCAACTCTAATAATCTAAGAAGTATACAGACAAAAGGAACAGGATATCTGTTCAAATCTCCTGGGGCTGTCAGTTGACTCTTGTATCATCCTTGAGTGTTTCCCAGTCCCAAGCTGGAACTATTCTTGGCTTATTCCTGCTGTGCAGTACAGCACAGGCCAAAGTAGGACTAATTGTAAACTGAACTGTTTCCTTTGCAGGAATATCATTCAAGCTGAGCCTGCAAGAAACTGCACACAAAGAAGACAACTTCCAGCAAATTCTGCATTACCTTTCTTTATCTCCCTAGTTATTTCTTTGTGGACATAATCCAGCCAAGCCACTTTTGGGTTTTGCCCCCTATGCCATTTTGGAAGGTTGTTTTGGAACTGCTCTAACTTGATGCCTGAAAATCTTTTAGCCTCCAGCCTCTGCCTATTCACAGTCAATTCATATCCATCTGCTCATGAGTCTTTCAATGTCAAAGGTTTGGGTGTTGTGCTTCAGTTTGTAGTATGTTCTTCCTTTCCATTTTCAGCAATGGAGATCATCTAATATCACAATCTCTGCTGACTTTAGTCACATTTTTAAGACAGCATCTACCTTTGGAATAAGCACCGCTGAATGAACTAAGAGTAACCTCCCCTCCCCTCTGACTTGGAAATGCAATTTAAGGGCATTTTAAGCCAGTGCTGGCAGTCAGCTAGCGTTTAAAAGAAGCAGTGCTTTCACCGCACCTCTTCCCAATGCTCCTGCTTCCCTCTACCTGAAGTCTAGATGAGTTCATTGTCCTTAAAACATGACTACTTATTGGCAAAGCTGGTACATCAGCTCAAAAATCTTTGCACTACTGTTGGCCACATAGTGTGTCACTTCAGTTTGCTTGTGATGACTTCCATTTCCCTGTTCTAATTCTGACTGCTCTGTCTCCAAATGTCATTGACTTTACATCCCTACTCACCACTGTGGCATGTTTTCAAGGGTAAACAAGGACAGTCCTAACTATTCTCCATGTTTCTGTATTGCATTATTACCCCACTTCTCTTCTTGTTTTCCCCACCTGATAGCTGAATAATTTTCTGTTTCTTGTTTTAATATTATAAACTAAACCTAACCATAGCAAATTCTTGTTGCATCAATATACTACTTTATTCCAATTTTCTTTGGTGATGTGAAGACTTACCTGCAATTTGTTCAGGGATCCTGATCCTCCAGTGATTATCAAATGTTTCTTAAAGCTTGCCTCATCATAGTAATCAGAGTCTGTTTGAAGGAAGAAGTAGTGACAGGATTTGGGATATATCAGAAGCATACACCCAGCCCAAGAAACTTGGAAGTACTCCCAGGCAAGTAATACAGTCATAGCCTGTGCTGATCTAGCTTTTTTTCACTCCCTCCAAGCTCTCTGCATCTTCCTTATACCTCTCTTGGGAAGAAGGGGGAGATTACTAATGCAAGGAAGCCTGCAGCTTGCTTGTCAAGCACATTCCTGACAGTTTTTAGTAACTTTGATCTGAATAAATCCTAAGTCACTTCAGCATTCAAGTCCCTGATTTCTCAGGTCATTTGAATTTCCTAATCAGTATTCCTAGTTTACCAATGTTTGCTCTCTTTAGAAAAGTTATTGCTGCTTAATCCAAGACTATCCTCCATGACCTTCTATGACATTCTCATGATTCTTGAAAACCACATCTAAAATAACACCGCCTCAGCTCTTCCAGTGATCGTTTGGTGAATAAATGCATCAGATATCATACTCAGGAATGTGTTTCTTCCTCCAGTTTTGAGTAGTGCTTGGCCCCATGTACTTCTCTGTCTAGGGCACAGAGGTCTTTTGTGCCGCTACTATTTCCAGTACAGGTCGTTGCTTATAAATACAGAGGTTCTGTCTTTGCTTCCCTTGCAGAAAGACAAGCGTGGGAAGCCCAGCATGGGTGTGCAGAAGTGTTGCTACTCTGAGTGAATGTTCTGAGTGGATTCTAGATGACGCTGCAGCAGCCCCACCTGACTATGACTAATATGAGCTGGCCTCACTGATCAAGAATAGCCTGTCTGGCAATCAGTTATCCCTGTGGATGTAAAGACCAAGCTAATCCTAGCAAGAATGATCTTTATTCAAAGTTTGACCAAAACAAAGAAATAATCTCAGAAGTCTCCTGTGAAAAAGAGGTGAGCTTCTATTTAAAAAGAAAAGTGAAACCAAACCTTTTTCTGAGATTTTTTTATTCCTCCAGTGGGACAAATACCTTGTTTAACTCGGCTGCTACCTGTGGTCTGGCTGACTGAGGTGGCCTTCTGCCAGTTTACTTCTTTTTGAAAGAACAGTAGCTTTCTCATACTTCATATTATTACTATTGTGCTGGATTACAATTAAGTAGATTATCCTCCACTATTAGTTCAGTTCCTTGATGAGAATACTTTTGTCCCTGTTGCCCTTACAACTGAAGCAGGCTGCAAGATTCACCCATTCAGGAGTTACACTTGTCTGAGGAAGTGTCCTAAGACAGGTCTGATTCCAGGGATCCCTGGGTGGCATATGTTTCTCTTCCTCCACAACCCTTTGGTGTATTTACTGTTTGGAAGGGAGGAAAATAGACGGTTCTCAGCACGTAATAAGAGTAACCTGGACACCCTCATCACTGAGATATAATGTTTCTTAAGGAAAGAGTTACTCTAGCCAAGGGAAGAAATTGGGCACCTCTATTATAAACTGATTAGCTCCAGAATTTTGCTGTCCAGAGGGACCTGGACAGGCTTGAGAGGTGGGCTAATGCAAATGGCATGAAGTTCAACCAAGCCAAGTGCACAGTCCTACACCTGGGACATGGCAATTGCAGGCATAAATACAGGCTGGGCAGAGAATGGCTGGAGAGCAGCCCTGAGGAGAAGGACTTGGGAGTGCTCATGGATGAGAAGCTCAACATGAGCCGGCAGTGCGCGCTGGCAGCCCAGAAAGCCAGCTGTATCCTGGGTTGCATCAAAAGAAGCGTGGCCAGCAGGGCACGGGAGGTGATTCTCCCCCTCTACTCTGCGCTTGTGAGACCCCACCTGGAGTACTGTGTCCAGCTCTGGAGTCCTCAACATAGAAAGGACATGGAACTGTTGGAACAGGTCCAGCGAAGGGCCACTAAGATGATTAGAGGGATGGAGCACCTCTCCTATGAGGACAGGCTGAGAGAGCTGGGGCTGTTCAGCCTGGAGAAGAGAAGGCTCCGGGGAGACCTGATAGCAGCCTTTCAGTATCTGAAGGGAGCCTACAGGAGAGCTGGAGAGGGACTCTTTGTCAGGAAGTCTAGTGATAGGACAAGGGGTAATGGTTTTAAATTGGAAGAGGGGAGATTTAGATTAGATATTAGGAAGAAGTTCTTTACTGTGAGGGTGGTGAGGCACTGGAACAGGTTGCCCAGGGAAGTTGTGGAGGCCCCATCCCTGGAAGTGTTTAAGGCCAGGCTGGATGGGGCTTTGAGCAGCCTGCTCTAGTGAGAGGTGTCCCTGCCCATGGCAGGGGGGTTGGAACTTGATGATCTTTAAGGTCCCTTCCAACTCTAACCATTCTATGATTCTATGATTCTATGATCTTAACAGACCTGAGCAGGATGCTCTTCCTAAATGATGCCCAGAGTGTTGTGGAACACATGCAGCCAAACATGGCACATGGTGTTGTGCACCTCATCACGATGACACACACAGTGGACTCACCAAAGATAAACCACTGGGCACATGCTAGAAAGAATCAAGCCTGGACAGCCTCTTGAGAAGCTTATTCACCCAATAATGGACTAGGTAAAAACCCAGAAATGAACATATTGTTGCTCCACAGCCAATGCTAGTTCACTGCAGTGTCCCTACTCCTCCAGAGCTTCACAGCTTGCTGCACAGCAACATGTGTGGTTGGACTAGATGATCTTAAAGGTCATTTCCAACCTAAAAGATTCTATGATTCTGTGTAGCTGGAGCACAGCATGGCTCAGTGTAGGGTTGCTGACGCTGTTGGTTCAAGATCAGAATGATGTGGTAGGCCTTCACAATCATCCCTACCCCTGTTGCATTTGCGGTACCTTGCAAAAGGTGTTCATCTAAGGCCGTGGCAACATCTAAGGTCCGTGGCAACTGAGATAAGATAATCACTCATGCAGTCTCTTGTTTCTTCTCCTTGCTTACAATTCCGAGACTTTCAGTTTGTCTCTTGCCAAATTTATGTCGAACAAATTACAATATCTTGCTGTGGTGAAACCAGCAGAAGGGAAGCAGAAGCCTGCAATCCTTAAATCCTTAAAAAAAGGTGCTCAAGAACTTCTGGGATACATGGTGCTAGCAGCTTGTTGCATCCAAGTTACAGGATGGATTGATTGAATTCTCACAAATTTGTTATGCTTAAAGTCTTTTTATGGAAAAATGAACAGATCATGCAGGCAAAGCCAAGAATTTATTGTTATTCTAATTAGTCTTAACAGTCTAGTCAAAGAATTATCAGTCCAGTTACAATGATGCTAACACTAATAGTTCAAATCACAAAGGATTAAATGATATATACACAAACTTTAAATTATCTACCCCTCTCTGGTACTCAACCACCCGCTGCCCCCAAGAGCCCTGATGTTGCTGGCCTCCAAGGGTATGCAAGCTAGTCCTTCTCCAGTCGGAGTGCAACATGGATCATTTCTTCCTCCTCAACCTTGGATCCATTTCGAGTTCTTTTTTATGTTTGCCAACAACCTTCAACCCCTTCTCTTTCTTGGTTGTCTGCAAGCCCATGTTACATTTGAATTTACCATCCGTATCACAATTTACAGACATAAGATAGAAGTTACTTCTAAAACCATTCTACCCACCTCTCAGTGTTGCACTCCTCTGATGGCTAGTAACTGACCACTGGTGAGCTACTTATAGCCCTGGGACGACATCCTTTGCCTATACTTTCAAGGCTTCTGCTATCATCCCAAGCCTGTAGTCCTCTAAGCTGTATTTCTTTCTAGGATCAAATATCATTCTGCATGAAAGAACTATTTGTTTTTACTACTAGTAAATGGTATTGCAAATATACATATAGCATTAAGTGTTATGCCTGAGAGCTGTACCATGCTAAGCAAAAGCCAAAACAAAGTAGGTTATTTAAATAATTGCTGTTACTAGCTAAAATAAATTTCCAGGGAGGCCAAGCAAAGTCCAGACAAAGCCTGAGAAGTCATGGGGCCCATGTTCTTAGCCAACAGGAAACCTATGCCCTGTTCCAGGCAACAGGATGCCATATTTACTGGGTTAACATGCTGTGATAGGCTTTCCCAGGGGATCTCCAGAACAGCAAACTGTAGAGGACAGTCCTTAACGCAGATAAGAAATGAGTGCTTAACTGTGGGTGAGCTGCCTAACAAAATCTGTGTAGGCTTTTAGTTCAAATGACTAGGCACTAATACACAGCTTAGGACATGGTTCGGTTGTTCAGTTCCCAGCTCAGTCACATCTTCTTGTGAATTTTCTAAAATATTGGTTAATACGGGCATTGTCTCAGTCTCTCATTGATAAATGAGAGGCATGGAGAGTAGTGATTGTCTCAATTACTAACAGTGAGAAACTAAGGGAGGAGGCAGAAGGGTGTGAATTCTTATTGAGTGAAATGTATTTATGTGAAATGCTTGATTCTCACAGCCTACGTGGGAAGGAAATATTTCTGCCCTCACCTGACAATTCTATTTTTAAATGTGATTTCTCCTTCCTGGTTAGTGGTTGAACTGATTTGCTACCACTGTCAACTGCCTCCAGCTATCATAAAACTAAGTACTGTTTTGATGAGGATGTTTACACATAATTTGGATATACATTCTTACTGATCAAGTATTTTTCCCATCTCCAACCCCCCTCGCCACACAAAAGACAGGGACGACACAGAAACAAGAAGCTCCATCACCCACTGAGGTGCGACAGTCACGTTCCCCATCATCTGGTCAGAGCAGCAGGGTTGGGTGCCAAGCTCAGGGCTGGCTGAGTAAACATCTTAAAGGTGACAGAGATGTCGTCACTTGTGCTGCAGATGAGAAAATTATGTCCTGGGAACATTGTCTGTGTTTGCCTAATGCAGAAAGATGGTTCTAATTTATATTGAACATACACCAAATTATCAGCCGGTATTTATGTATCTCAGCCTGTATCCCTAGAGAAAGTCTTCAGTATCAAGGTTAAATGAGTACCTTGAACTATAGACTATTTATTTTTAATTTAGATGTCTGTACTAGTCTTTTAATACTATTGAGGTGAGAGAGGGATTGGAGGCTCAGTAATTAATGGGCACTGCTCTCTTTAGCTAGCTCTTGTCCTATTACCTTTGGGCTTCAGGGTCTCATTCTGCTTCTGCTTGGTGAGTTTTACCACTGACCTCAAAACTAGAAGACTCCAGTCCTTATTTTGTTAACTATTAACTTACTGTGTTAAAATACACTCCAAAATCACAATTTTTTCCAGTATAAATAATTGTTGTCTAGAGTAAGCGGGAAGAAATCAAGACAAATAACTGCTAATATGGATGGCTCTATTGGTAGTCTCACTAGAAAGCAGTTAAGGAGTGAGAAGCTGGATGTCATTATTGGAGCATGAAAAATCTGAGTGCAGGCAGTTTGAGAATACAATCGTGTCTCAGCAAGAGGTAAGGGTGCATAAGCTTTCTTTGCAGAGAAAGAAAAGAACAAAACATAAAGCTTGATCTCTCATCAGCAGCCATCTTTGGACCTTCTGAAAAAAAAAAATTAAACAAAAAGCCCAGTTGCACTGATAGATATCCAGTTCCTGCCATAACAATCTTGAAGGAAATCAAAGAAGAATGTTAGTTCCCTAGAGATGCATCGCCAGGGGTGAGAGAGGGAGATGGAGCCAGGGAGGGGTCTGGAGTTCAAGCTTGAATACTTTGCAGTGTCCTTTTCGATGAATTTTCTAGCCCACTAACTGAACAACCTGGAGCAATGTAGCTGTGGGAACACACATCTTCTGTGGTCCATTGGCTACACAGTAAACGTTCATTTACTGCATTGCAAGGTATTTCAAAACACTGGACCTTAATTTTACTGTTGGTTCTGAGCTGAAGTGAGTCTTCAGATCTAAGCCACCATAATTCAAAGGGAAATTTCAGTGCTGAGAAGAAATTTCCATCTTCTTCTACCTACGTGTTTCCCATGTAGGAAAGTCTTGGAACAGCCTTCAAAAATAAACATGTTCCGTCAGCTTCTGAAGTCAAATGATCTCAGACTTAGGCGCCTCCTTCTCTCTCCATGTGTCCTGAATAGGTTAGAGTTTTTTCCAAAGCATGTAACACTCTGGCTCTTGAGACAAGAAGGATATTTACTGCTTACCAGTGTGAGCATTGTTACGCCAATAATTAAACACCTTCAAAATTTTCATTGGTACTTTCTTCATTATTCTGAATTTTGTATTTCCCCATCATGATCGCCTCCTCCAAATTTCCTACTGACAGTTGTTTTAATCTTTGATTTTCCTGATGTACCCATAAACAGGACATATATCACGACATATGAAAAACTACTGCTCATGTTCATTAAAAGAAAAATGACAACTGGTGAAATCAACCCACTTACCAATCATGGTGGCTGAGTCTCAATTACTCTGTTGCTTGTAGACAGAGCTATGCAGTATGATACAGGGAATCTGATGGGAATGCCATATTGGTAGTCCTTTTGTATTTTATTATTTTACTCATACTTCCTTCAAAATGTGGAGCTGTCAAAAATGCGTTTTCAAAACATATCTTGATAATAATATTGCAAAAGGTACTGTGGAAAAATTTAAAAAGAAAATGTCTTGACATTTTTATTTTGGAAAGTTTACAGATTTCAAAAATCTAAATTTTAATTTTTAATTATGATATAGAGCTGTTTTGACTTGTATATTTTTATACCATTTTGTGGTGTCATTGATTTTGCATTTTTCATAATGCATTTTGCATTACACATTGCAAAGTCTGACCTGGAGAAAATAATATCTAAGATGTCCATAGGGAGATCTGTTTCCCACTGGAGTGGCAGGTCAGGTGGGACAGTTGGGTCATCTCAGGTGAAGAAAATCCAAGGTGCCTGATACTTTTCTTGAGCAGAAGAGAAGATTTAAAAAAATTATTCAGGTATACTAGACACCCAGGGTATGATTCAGCTAACTAAATTTAGACATCTAGTGCCACGTGAGACATCTTAGGGATTCTTCTTGACCTTCATTTGTCCTTCCACACTGTCACCTGAGCTGCCTGTGTCTTTTGTAGTATCTTTTTGCCCCATGAGGGTGTCCTAGATATGCCAGAACAGCTCACACGGCACAAGATGCCTAAAGTTAGGCATCAGAATCCTAACCTTTAGGTAGGAGTAATTTCTGGATTAAGACACTGAAATTTAATTTTCTGTATATGCACAAAATGTCGAAGCTTCCAAAGGATCCAGTGCAGTCAACAGAGCCTGGAGAGCAATCCCGCCAGCTAAATGTAGTAGCTGTGGTCACTTGGGATGCCCTGGAGCCTC
The DNA here is from genome assembly GCA_013398295.1 of Chionis minor. Classification (NCBI taxonomy): domain Eukaryota; kingdom Metazoa; phylum Chordata; class Aves; order Charadriiformes; family Chionidae; genus Chionis; species Chionis minor. The sequence continues at coordinate 136,167 of VZSF01004966.1, forward strand.
TTCACTGGCCTGTGCTGCTACTTCACGACAGCCCAGCTCTCCTCTAGGTGTTGTGTCCTCCCTGCCCACACCGTGCAGATTGCTCCAATACCCCAGGGGACTTCAAATGGCAACCAGGGGACCTCAGTGTGGGCAGTGCCTGGAGCTCTGCGGTGTACACGCTGACACTGCCAACATTACATGTGGGTGCTGTAATGTGGAACTGATGCCCGCCCCTAGAGCTAGTGCAATAAAAACCGTACCTTGGTCAGGTTACTCTTCACTGAGCAGGTAAGATCTTTAGATCTAAGGGAAAAAATAAAAGAGGGGTGTTAATCACAGCTCTCCTCAATTATTATAAAATAAGCAAAAAACCCTGCAACTTGAATAATATAAGGGCAGTAGTAAAAGACACAGAATGAAGCAAAACCAGAACAATTTCAAAATTGAAAAATTATTTTCAAAAAATAAAATTAAAAATTATTTCTTTTCATTTTTACAGTGGGAAATTCTGAAACTTCCATTTCACTCAACATCTGAAACTCTTGTTGGTTTCAGCTCGTTTGCTCTGGAGGGTCTGCCCTCTGCCTTCAGAACTGAAAACCCTTCCTGAGAGCAACCATAACACACAGCACACAATGATGTTACTCCTAACCTGTTTCACTGGACAAATCTTCATAAAAATCTGGACTATTTAGGTTTGAAAAATGACTTCTCAATTACAGCCAGAGGCACCAGGCCTTGCTTAGATTTTGCTGAATCAAGCAGGCGCTGGGCTTATATACTGAAATTTTGGAAATATGTTCATAATTCAAAATTTTTGTTCTTATTTTTCAAAGACTGCAGTCCTCCTGATTTTTTTTCAAGCTACAGCTGCTAATAAATTACCTGTCTGACTTCCTCTATAACTTTTTTAAAACTATGGTTTGCTAGAAAAATGTGTGTGTGAAATTTTGGACAGATTGATTGAGTTTGGGGAAAAGTAGCAAAGGAGAAAAACGATCTTAGTTACACAAATGTTACTATGGAGAAACTCCTGTCTCTGCAATAGTCACAAGAAATGATGGTTTGAGTTCCTGAAGGAACTGCTGAAGAAGGAAAAGATAATGAAATGTGGATTTGGAACATTTATTCATTCTAAACCTGCTGGCAAGAAAAAGAATGGAAACGATCTGCTTTTTATGCAACCAATTGGAAAAAATCACTCTCCCACAAGCGAATGATCATACAAGATCTGGCAATGTATAGTCACAGAACCATGGTTATCCAGAAAAAATACAAGCAGTTTTTTTCATTTTATATGTCTCATAACTGCAACTCTGAGGAAACTTTGGTACAGAATGAGAAAAAACTCATGTAAAATTAATGGGAAAATGAAGATTTATTAGATCCCATTAACCTGCTCACTGCCAATATGTGGCTTATACCAAAGACTTTCTGATGACTTTGGCCTCCAGTCTGGAAAATAACTCAAAGAACTTTGATTATGTTCACATTCATCCAGAAGCTAAAAATAAAAGAAATAAAGCTCATTTACCATTTTACATTCCTATTGTCTAATCTGCTTTTTCCATTTCTTAGCCCCATTTGCCTTCTTTAGGCTTCTACTGCCTTGAAGCAGTTGTCATTTATTACCCTTCTTTCCCTCGCTTTCCTGGTTTTTCATTGCTTCTTTAAATGATATGCCTCAAGTGTTCCTACATCCTTCAGTCTCATAACCTGTGTTTCTGCTTCCTAAAACTTGCCAGCATCCTTCTCCTCTTAGGATGCACAAACTGGATATGATACCTCCAAGACACTGCATGAGAGCACAAAGCCAGCCATCTCCCGTGCTCTGTACCAAGCACTTGCATACACAACATCAATTTGTTCTGCCCTTTTTGGCAGCAGTCTCACATTTCAAATGCACGCATGCTGTTTTCTGTCATTTTCCTACACTTTTCTGCATTGTTGCCTCTCAGTTTTTTCTTCTCTTCATCCTGAACGTGTGCTAGATTAGTACGGGTAGTCTTCAACTGAATCTGTCTTTTAAACCTCTCTATAAACTTTTTGTTCTATATGTCAGTACTTTATGGTAGTAAGTTAATACTTCATTTGGTCCAGTAGTACAAATCTCTCTGCGGTATGGCTTTCCATAATGTGCTGTTTACTTGTTCATTAATATGGTGCTCATTTTAAGAGAAACTTGTCTAACATCGGTAGTGTACAAATACAGTGCTCCTAAAACTCATTTTGGCATTTAAAACTTATTTCCACGTTTTCACTCTGGATGGTATGTTCTGTCCAGAGTCCATTTAAACCTTTTTTCCAGATAATACCTTGTGAAATGGGATGCTTAATGCTGAGGTAAATTTACAAATATCTGCTGTATTCCTTATGTTAATTTTAGCACGTCTAAAAAAATGAGTTTTTTGGCCAGTATTTGTTCTTCAGCAGTTCATGTATTGTCTGGCATGGGGATCACTGGAGCCATATTTTGATTCATTCACTGACTGAAAAATGTTTCATTCCACAATTTGTTGAGTGAAAGGCAGAAAAGATCAATTAGAAAATGGGGTTCTACTCATGAAGTAGAAGTGGAAGAATCTAGCCCTGTGAGCTGTTTCTTACATGATATTTTTTTCCCTTCTCTTAATTCTTAAAAAGTTCTTTTTCAGAGTGTTTCCAAAAAGTATCCCTTCCTGGTCTGAAGGTCACTATAGTATTAGCTTTTATCCAGTTGTTGAGTAAATTGCTTTTATCTTGGCTTTATCTTAGCTTTTTATACCTCCCAACTTACATCAACATTTTAGTTTACCTGAGACAAATTGTGAATCTACTTATGTCAAAGTGAAATATGCCACTCTTAAACTGGAATAAGAGCACCCGCTTTTTTGCTTTGGTTTCTGTAAATTGGTTTTATGTTGCTAGTGAAAGTGAATAAACATTACTTAGTTGAGAGCACACAGAGCCAGTTACGGCGGCTCAGCTGGCATGCAGGAACTTGCTTACCTGCAGTAATTCAATCACGTTCAATTATGGGGCCGCATCATCAATTTTATTGCTGTAACTTTCAAGTGTAGGTGAAGCCTACAGCCTTTATAACTCTGGGAGGTGATTGCCCTAAGATATGATCAAGACCAGCTGGATTGTATGCATTCATATTTTTCAGAGTATTTGAGTAGTTTTTCTCTGTTCCTAATATTTCAACCTTTTTGATGTATATTCTTACTGATGACAGGCTTGATACCACTGTAAGTTATCTCAGTCACTTTTGAGACATTATTAATTTCATGTCTTCCTTATTTATGAGTAGGCCCACTTTCTTCCCTCTGGTAAGCTTTCAAAAGCTCTTGTATTGCTTTCATATCTCTGGCACTTATTAACTCATTTTGCTGCTTTGCTCCCCAATATCAACTTCCACTGAAAACCTGTGAAATTTAACAGCAGTCCACTGAAACATTAAAAAAATTTCCAGAAGAAGCAAGATCCTGTTTTCAGTGGCTCAGCTCCCATAGCATGTCGTGTTATCAAAACACAAACAACAGTTATAATTAGTGGTAAAAATCCAGTTTCTTCCCTGAGGTCAGGAGAGTTATGAATTTGGTCTGAAAAGTTGTGATGATCCTTTCATTTCCACCTGCTTTCTATGAAAAATTAAACAGTGGTGTTGATTTTTTTGATAGAATCATAGAATATCTGAAGTTAGAAAGGACCCATAAGGATCATCAAGTCCAACTTCTTTCTCCTCATAGGACTAAGCTTCTGTATTTGCTTTAAGAGTGCTCAAACCCCAATCTTAAAAGAAAGCCACAAAAGGGAAAGTTTATCCGAAGGCTGAAATGAGTTCTTCCATACCTGAAAAGGTAGTTCCTGTAAAGCTGTACTCATTTTTTTAAGGGCTATACGTTCTCAATCACACCTCTTTACATGTGTTGGTTGTGACCATCATCCTATGTGACTTAGTGCAGATCTTCAAGGGTTTCAGGGGATCTTGGTGCCCATGTTAGCCACCCAGAAGCAGTGAACAGGCTTTAAAATTTCTCACAGGCTCCCTCTGAAAATTTTAGGGAATCTCCATCCCACAGATAGAGAATACACTTCATATGTCTACTGCTAGCTTTCTCTTGAACCAGTAATATGCTTGTCTTACATGAGTTTTCTCAGCCAGGACGGAAACTCGCCAACCCTGACATTGTTACAAATACCAGGAAAGAACTGGACAGTTCAGAAATGACAGGAACAAGCACAGGGGTGAGCATTTTCCAAACGCCATTTATGGGAACTCAAAGCTGCGGTCAGGCCCCCTCTGTAGGCCTAGCCTTCCAGTGATGGTTGCAGGTCAGCAGCTATTCAGCACTGCCACCGGAGGTGTTGGTGCTGTACAGCACTAGGCTTGTTCTGACTTCTTAAACTGCACCTAGACAAAGAAGGACAAACTGAAATGAGTTTCTTCCAGCCGTGTCTTCTACCATGCAGCCTGTATCCCATTGGTTTGGACAGTCAAGCTGTGCTAAATGGTTCGGAGCTGATCTTCCATCTTCACGCTCCCTGTCAATACATGTCCATTGATGCTGAGGCACAAAAGAACAGAGTGCATCCTGTGCTTTCAGTTTGCTTTGTGCACTGAGAACTCTTTTTTTTTCTTTTCAGCAGAAATGCAAAACCATTATTTCTATTTACTTCCCCTGTAGATTGTAATTAGGGCGATCAATGTACTTAGACAAAAAAAGCAAGGAAAAAACTGTGTTATCATTTTTTAACTAGGGAGTTTCCATTCTGTTTGAATTCATGTAATGAAGATTATTGTAATATAATTACTGTGATTTTTGAGTCTCAAGAGAGTTTTGCAAGTACCTGTTCAAATGAAAATTGATCAAAACTAACAACAGGAATAAAAAGTTCAATCATGAAAAGTTTTTAAAGTCTTTTAGGGATACTGAGGTGCATATATATATTGTCTGTTGTCAATTCACTGAGAGCCCAAAGACTTGCTGAGTTCTGAGGTGGAAGCTACTTTACCTGAGAACCTTATAAAAAGAGACCCTAGACTGGATTTTTTTTTTCTTTTAATGGAATTTCAGCAAATAATGGTGTGGTTAGGCTCTTGCCTTTGAATTCAAGCACACAAAAAATCCTTGACTGTAGTTAAGTAATTTTACATTAACAGCTTCACTTGTAGGAAAAATACAGCCAATTTTATTAGTCACGTATTTCACCTAGACAAAACGTCAGAAGTGGGGGGGTGGGGTGTGGGGGTGGAAATCTCCTTAAAGTCTTTGTCCTGTTATGTCTGCTTTAGGCTGCAGTATTTTCCCCTTTTCTGTCATTGCTCATCATTTGATATTTGGCCTAGAGGCACACCAAATTTAGTGCCTCTTTGAACCCTGCGGAGAGATGACTGCTGTGTCATACTCTGTTGGAGCTGAGTACATACCCTCCCCAACAAACAGGACCTCTCAGTACCAGCCAGATGGTCCTGAGAATTACCTAGACACGATGAGACTTGCCCCTTTGTCAGCTCGTGCCATCTCCTCCCACCCATGGTTGTCTTACTCCAGTGATGTGCAAGCTGCATTCACTGAACTGCAATGGTTGCCTGAAATGGAGTTTGGATACACAGATGAGAAGCTTGACCAAAGGGCATCCTGCCTATGTGAACAGACACACTTCTGGGGAAAGACTCCTGCACTGAAGGGACTTGGATTTTTCCAGGGATTTGAAATTACTTCAGAAATATATCTGCTAAGACCACTTCTTTCTGGCTTTTACTGCAGTCTTGCCATGCTTCTCACCTTTTTTTTTTTTTTTTCCTAATTGTTTCAACTGCTATCCATCTTCTCTTCCATTACCTCCTCAGGTATAGTAAGTAGTTCAATCATGGGGAATTAAAGCCTGGCATTACTGAATTCTAATCTCAGCTTTCACATGGTGATTTGGAGAAAAATTCAGTCTGAGTTACTCGCAGCAGTATGTAATGCTTTGCTGAGGCTCTGTGAGTGCAATTGTACTGCCATGCAGACGAATAACTTATGCATGTTAATAGACTTCTGACTTTGCATCTGACTGCTGGTGCCTTAATCATACCTATAGCCTATGGTCCAGGCTCTACTATGCAACTTGACAGTGGGGTTCCTGGGGACAAAATATGTCCATTTTCCTTCTAATCCTCTCCACTTGAATCAACAAGCTGGCTCTGCTGGAGAAAAACACCCCAGTGAGGAATCCACAGCAGAGAAGTACTATAGGCATATATAGTACTATAGCCTATATAGACTATGGTACGGGACATCCTTGAAAGATAAAGTCCCTCCAAATGTAGGGACAGCTAGACACATGGATCATCATGAGGCTAGGTACTGCCTTCTTGAATAGTCCACATATGGACTAGTGAAGGTCTCCTAGTAGATATGCTGGCATCAGACAATGGTATTCACATACTCAGCTTCTACTTAGACTGTCATTTGCAAAGGAAAGTTTGGGAGGGAGGGAGTGGAAATACAAACTTCTTAGGACTATGAGGTAGGTGGTGCTCTTGGCCTTTTTTCTTTATAGGTTCAGATGATCTCCATGCTTCTCCATGAATGCTCATAGCCTTGCTGGGCTCTGAAGGCCTCTAGGACTCTCTGCTGTACCTTGACTGTAATGGCTTTTCTGCATCCTCAAGCTGTGGAGACCATAGCAGGCTTCAGTGACTCAAGTAGTGTTTGGGAGGTCAGCCTGGTGGTGACCATCCAACTGCCCCCTAACCAGAGCATGATACAATACTGATGCGGACAGGTAGCTTATGAGTGACCTAAGCAGGTAGGACACATGCACCAATCAACAGAAAGTGAGTTTCCATTTGCAGACAGGATATCAACCCCAAACAGACCAGCCAACTTAATGTTCTCCCAGTGCAGCTAGTCACAGTGTCTCATAAGTCCCCACATGCTCGACAAAGGCCTGCAGAATTATGGAGTGGTGTCCTTCTGTGCTGTTATAAACTCCTAAAGAAGTTCAGCTATTGCCAGAGTATAGCACTGACGGCAGAGACAGTGATAATCTTTCTGTCCTATCCTAGCTGCCAGTTTCCCCCATCCCACACTGACTTCTCAGTAAGGTGTGAGCCAGGTACATCCAGGGAGCTGAAAACAATGGCTACGTTCTAGGGCTCCAAGGTGGGAGTCCTGCAGGAGATATAATCCGACTGTAGGAATGTCACTGGTTTTCTGGTACATGGCCCAACTTCATCTCAAAGTATTGTACATGTTCACAACTATCTTGGGTCTGGAAGACAATATGGTCTTTTGGTATGATAGGACCCCAAAATCACTTATCAAGAGAGGATAAGTTGAAGTAAATCAAAGCACAATCAGCCCATCATTATTGAATTGACAGTTTGCCTCCCAGATGATATATCTATTGCTCCTGCCAGTCCCACTGTCTTTCAGTGCTCCGGAGAGGGAAGTTTATAGTTTTTGGTGTAAAAGAATCAATTCAGGTGTGTCACCAAACTAAAAAAATTTTTTTTAGTTTACCCATAAAGTGAGGTCAGCACTGTAAAACATGGCAAAACATCAAATGATTGTGATCATTTCCCATCAGAACATAGGCATCATCAGGGTAATTTCTTGGCAACCTATCCTCTCAACCTTTCAGGAGCCCATCTGGAAGCCTCCTTGGTATATATACCCTTAGGTACACATAACCCTTGGACTCTATGAGGAGTCTTCATTCTCTTTTACAGGCTACATCAGACATTTTGGTCTTCAGTTCCAAGTTAGAATGAAAACCAGTATCTGAGCACCTGAGCGCTCCAAAACCTTTTTTGCTTAATTCTGGTACTGATAATTTGAGGGCGATTAATAAATTGTTTGAGCAGTTCTTGGAAAACAACATAGATAGTGGCATATGGATTAGTCTGTATCACCATCAGCTCCCTTTATAGTCAATGAAGAGAAATAGGCACTTTTGGCTTATGATTCATGTGATCTTTTTCAGCTATCCACTTAGGAGGAGATGGCTTGTGTCCTGTAAGAGTTTATTTCTCCCTGCTGAGAAGGCACAAACTCTAGGCACTTGTCTCAGAGTTTAATGTACCTATTGTAAGCATCCATGGCAAAGAGTGATGAATGTGAAAGGACTAGAACTCTGATAAGTTTCTACAGGAGATCCTCTTGTGGAGAGCATGTCTGTCCTGGAAAAAGTAATGGACTAGTATAAAACTGCTGCTTTTTTTCATCAAGCCCTTACATAATGAATCTGCTTCAAAGGAAGTTGACTAAACTTCTGTGTGTTTGCCTTTTGTAATCGATTTCTTACATACACATTCTTTTTTGGAAGAAAACTTCCAGTTACTTTCTGAGATTTGATGTACTTCTTGGCTTATTACACCTAAAACATGCCCTTCTCCTGAACTTGGACCAAATCTATCAGAACATGGAGAGATCCTTGAGCACACTAATGCAACTGAAAGGATTATATCCACTTCTTTCTCATTATGTCTGTCAAACTCATAAACCAACAAGTAGAATTCCATTGCTTGTCTTTTCTGCTGACAACCTCAATACCCTCAAACTGTTCTTCTCTCACCTATCTTTTGTACTTTCCCTCTGTGCTGTCCCTTTTAGCTAGACTCCAAACCATCACACTACTGCAACTGCTCCCCACCACCAGCAGCATCAGTGTAGTCCATTGTCTTAATATAGACCTGATGAACCATCACAAAGATACACCTTGCCCATTCCATACCATTTATAAAGGTACAGCTTCCCAGCCTGATCTTTTCAGCCAAATTTTCGGCCATGACTGAGATACAGAGAAACGAAACACCAGTCTGGCCACTGTGAGTCTGATTAACTTAAGAAATATGATTTCCTTTAGCCAGAATATCCCAGAGAGAGTGCGTGATTTTGGGGTAACAAGTGACATGCATATATCAGTAGATGTAGTGGAACTTGGTAGTTGGGGAGGCTTGGTCAACATCCTTCTCAGCACATGATGAAGCATGCCTCATTTAAAAAACAGTTGAGGTAGCTGAGTCAGTTTTGATTCATTCTTCTCATTTCCTCCTTTTTTTTCTTGTCAGTTTACCCAAGACTGAACACATCCACTTCAGTCTTTCCGTATCTTAGAGTGATTGCTTTCTACTGCCAACCCCTCACACCTGACATATTTCAGTGGGAAAAGGCAACACAATCTCTCTTTGACATGGAAATTGTTCTCATAGTTTCTTATTGATTAACTGAATAGAAAAGAACACGAAGCCCACATATGCCCAGTGTCTGACAATCTGTTATTATTTCAATCCCAGAAAACAGCAGTGATCTTAGATATAATTGTGCCAATTACCTTCTCCCCCTGCAAGTTACAGCAGAAAAAGCCCCCTCATATAAAAACTAATGCAGGTCTGGGAAGAGTTTTTTCCTCCCCGTTAGGCACTATGCACTACCGCAGGGAGCAATGTGTAACGTGTCGCTATCACGCCCTCCAGCATTACAAGGAATGCTTTGCACAGCAGAAGTAACTTAGACATACCTTTCAACAAACGGGTAACCTCCCAGGGATCCTACAGGGAGTTTTCATGCCTCATGTAGATAATTGAATGAGTCTGCTTGGGACAGAGGGGTATCCCGAGTTCCTGCTCGAGGAAATGCTTTCATGTTTCTGTGTTTAAAATTCAGAGGCCCAAGTGCCAAAAGCACACTAGGAAAAGGAATTGCAACTCTTCCCACAACCTGCAGGCTAAAGAGTCGGACTATATTTTCCTCAGGCTGTCAGGCCCTTGACGATGGTCCAGTCTTGCCTTCGTGATGACAATGACACACTCTGAAGATGGGAGCATAATCCCCATCTCTTTGGGCTCAGAATGGGGATCTTCCACCTCCTGGGCACATGCTCCAGACTGAAGGTGGCTAAGGTACTAAAGGTGGCTAAGGTACTAAAGGTGTCTGCTAAACCGATCCTGAGACAAGTGCCTCATCCCCAAAGCAAGGTATTTTGGAGCATGTGAGTCAGGTTGACCACAGTATGTACATCAGGACAAGTCAATGTGCCAACTGGACCAGCAGAGAGGTACTGGTCAAGTACCTCCTACTTCCTCAATGGCAAGTAAGAGCAGGGGAGATCATGGACAGTCTGATTAGGCTCAGAGAATGTTAAAAATGTCATTTTAAAGCAGAGTTTAGCTCAGCTGTATACACATTTAAATCTTGAGGTAATTTCCTATGTATCATGGCTGTTACGTTGCACCCCATATTTTGCTTGTATTCTGCCCACCAGCTAAAGCACACATTGCACAGAAACCTGTCCTCTTACTTGAAGAATAAGACTCCAGTTCCAATCTCTGGTTAGGACTTTGTTCTGGCTCTCAGGTACCCTTGCTTTCAAGAAATGATGTCTTATTTCTGATGTGAATCTGTCTGCCTTCCAATCCCAACACCAATACTTGCTAAGCCTTTTCTCTGCTATACAAAAGACCCCTTTGTTATTTTCTCCCTGTGAGGGTACTTATACACCGTAATCAAATCACCTCTTACTCTTCTTTTTGATAAGCTAAACAGGTTGAGCTCTTTAAGTCTGTTATGTTCCCCGAAAAAGCATATTTTCTGAGCACCTGTCAGTCCCATGTGGCACTCTCACATCTAAGCAGGACAGCCAATGCATAAGCTGAGAAAGCAGCATCTTCAGAATACTTTGGGCAGTCATTTGCTTTTGTTTCTCTGCCATCTCTCAAAAACAGGCAGGTAAATAAGCAGATAGTATAAACTAAAAGTTATTTTGAAGTTCTTGTGTCTTCTGGCAGGCAGAAGGGAAGCTACTGCTTTGTATTTCGGTGGGTTTTTTTAATTGTCTTACACCTTTAACAGTCATTTCTACTTAAATGCAATAAAAGCAAGCTGTTTCAAATTCTGATTTGCACCCATGCTGCATTCATTTGTAACACACTACTGATGCAATGGTAGAAAATGAAGCTTTCCGTTTAATCCACCCTCTTCATTTCAGCGTACATTGCAAGAATTTGACAGGCTGTCTCCTGAAACCAGAATCCTTAAAATAGAGCCAAGATTAGGTCACTTAAGAGCTTCTGTCATTTCAGGACCTTTTCCAGGTTTCTCTTTCCATTGGCATGTGTGTTTCACATTCATGTTTTTGTTTTGGTTTGGGTTTTTATCCTTCCTTGAATATATTAGTCAGCACATTTTTTGGGGGTCAAGGCTTCTCTTACTTTATGCCTACATCTCCAACATCTGGTTTGGGTTGGTCTCAAATTCCTCTATTCAATATCTTCCAGTTCTTTATCTCAGAGCATAATGATTTGTGGTTTACCCTTTTCCCTAGATAATACAACCTGATCGCTGCTGATGGTAAATCATAGCAATATTTTTTGTAAAGCTCCACCGCCAGTTCCAGTTAAAAGAGAAGTTAGTTTAAACTGAGTAAGACCTAATGCAAATACGAACTTGCAGCCAGCTTCATTTATATTTCTACTTCAAACTTTCTGACAGACCATTAGCTTTGGTAATATTTAGTCTAAGAATTTGAAGAAAAGGCTGATCTGCTGAGACACTGAAACTGTGAAAAAAATGTAACACCCATCAGGAGTCAAGGAGAAGGTGAAATAAAATGATTCCTGCTAAAGTGCATCTGAATTCAAATGAAAACCTGGAGTATAACTCTACCTGCAGGTAAGCCTGCGCTGTAGGTTGAGTTTGTATGCCCTGTTAAATGCATGGTTAAATCCTCAAACCTGACCTAAAATTCCATCTAACCCAGTTTTCTGGTCATCAAATGTTCTCAGAAACTGAAAATATTGCCCATACAGTAAAAAGAAACCATATTCTCTCATTGTTGTTCTATGACGGCAACAACAGTTGGTCTGTTTTATCATTTTTTCCATCAGTGACAATAAAACCTCCTTTTATTGTTTTTCAGCTCATTCTGGGCACAAAGTTCCCCATTGGGGAGCCAAATAACAAAATCCTTCCATCCTTGCTCAGGGGCTTACTTGGAAATGGCTGGGCAAGATTCCCTGAATGTGGCTTAACATTAGAGAGCTGTAGATGACCACCCTAAAGGGAAAGAAGTTTAAAATACTACTCACATTGTCCATAGAAAGATGTCATTCATTATCCCATTTGAATCTTCATCCTGCAGAGGCATATGTTTCTGTAGATTACAGGAAAAGAAAGTGCTCCTGTCTGGTTTATTAAAAGGGTTGGGGTCTCACTGGGGTTTTTTTACAGCTGGGATAGCCCACTGAACTCCCTTTCTGTGATGCGTGGGAGTTATAAAGATGTCTCTGAGGTCTGACCAGTGGCAGCGAAAAGTATTGTGTAGGTGGTGTATTACTGCAGAGTTTTTAAATGAGCAACATTTTCTGGTTAAAGATAGATGCAAACACGCTGTCCCTTTTCCTGTGCTCTAGATGTAAAAGAAACACTTAATTAAGCTAATTAGGATAATTAAATCTCTAGGCCATGAGAGTGCTCTCAGTTAAGTTCCTTGGGACACTGCAAGGTAAAGGGAATGGGTTAACGCAGTCACTATTCAGCATAATGCTGCGGAGAAGCCAGGGCAGTGGAAAAACCTCTCAGGACAGCATCTCACATGAATTAGGCTGCAATTATTTCAAGAAAAACTCCCCCATAATGTTCAAGCAGGGTTGTTTCGTACTTGCGCTTTCTTCTTGTTGTGCTTTCATATTAGTGCCTTTTCTATTACTGCTTTGCTTTGATTTCTGTCACATCTTTTATTGTATGATGATTGGTCTTTCAAGAAACCTGATCTGCATGAAGGTTTGAAGCTCCTGGAGCACTTATAAAAGACCACATGCTACTAGGCAAACAAAAGTCTTCAGCAAAATAACCCTGCCATCTAGGAAGAAGTTTGCTCTGAGCTTGGGCAAATGACCTTTCTCCTCTTCTCCCCGTTTTCATGCATGCTGTTTAGAGCCCTTGGCTTCCTGGTGTATGTTACTCCATCGAGTTCCTGTAAATGAGATGGAGTTTGTAGGAAAAGCAACTGCATGCAGATCCACCATTACATTACTTTAGCAGCACAGCTTGATGTATTCAGCAAATAAAATATAGTCTTCACTGGTGGCAGAAGACAAAACTCAGCTTCCACCAAAATGCCCTAATTTGCTCTAATGTTCTTTCGTTTCGGTCTTCCTAGTGATCAGTAGACTAGCCACCAAGGATCCATGCTGTGCTGAAAGGAAGCATACAGAGTTCAAAGCACTTCAGCCTTAATGCAAAGTCCTCAAGAAACATGAAATGCAGTATTTGATATTGTAAAGTTATGGTCAATGAAAAAAGTGAATGCAATAGCTATGAAAAACACCACAGACAAAACCCCCTTGTCCTTCAACTGTCCAAATTTAAATCCTACTGTACTGCCTCCAAGAAAAATCCCAAATTTTGGTGAAAAAGGTCTACTGGGCTGGTACTTGCTTCTTGAGTACAAAAGGCAGAAGGGCCAGGACGGATATTTTTCTTCAGATCAGATTTTGTTGTGTTTGCACAGACAGGGTTGCATCATAGTCTCTATTCAGCCTTACAGATTTCTCTGGGAAAACTTCAGGAGTGGAAGGTAACTGATAGAAGAGAAGTAGAGTTTAGCAGCAAGGTCTGATTAAAACCACAAACAAGCAAGAATTGACTTGTGACACTTGTATGAGTCATGGTAGCTGATTTTCATTTTGCCTCTTGTCCTTTGCTTTCTGGAGGCTTCAACAGAACATTTAAGATGCTGCCAACTGTTTCATTTCAGTATCATACTTAATCTCTTGGTAAAGTATTTATGCTAATTCAATGAAGCATAGAAAAGACAGGCAATGATAAATATAAACCTATGTCAAGTGGGTCTTGGATGTGTAAATTTCCCTCAAAATGCTCATCATTAATAACTGCCCTTAGTTATACCTCTGGTAATAGTACCCTTGAGTCTGGTGAGCTATTGTGGCAAATGACAACCATTTAGCTTCATTTTATCTTCCTGGAAACAGTCCCTTTGAATTTAACTCACTGAAAAATCACGCTGAAGATTTTTACCATCCCCAAAATGTACACATTAGCTGAATGGCTTCAAATAACTTTTTAACTTGGCAAAATTAGAAAATGTGTTCCCAGGACTATAGAATGACCTACATCTGGCTGTTTCCTTGGAGAGATTTTTTTTAAGCGTGGGGATATTTTTCATTTAAAAAAACCAGCAGAAACATAGGATGACGGATGGATTGTTGATGAATTTAGTTGGGGTTTTGGTTTTCTTTCTTTTTTGAGCAAATCTACAGGTCCACCAATCTCTCTCATTAAACTAACAGAATTAACACATATCTACAGAAAGGGCACAGCATGAGTTAAGGGAAAGTTTTACACCATTTCTCCAGACATCAAAACATTTAATTCAGCTGCAATGAAACATTGTTAAACCTCAGGTCATTTGAATGTTGAAGCAAAATATTCCCCTCAGAAATTTCACAGCTATTAGCCTTGAGATACCAGTGATGAATGTTTCTGGAGCTGTAAAATTTCTTCAGACCCAAGAGCACATTTTACCCTAGATTATTGTGGTCTTTCTGTCTCCTTGAAGAGGGGCCATCAGTACTGATTAGCTGTGCTAATGCAGTAGAGTGCAATAACTACATATACCAGTGTCCACTTTGCTCAGATTATAATTTGAGAAATATTATTCTTTCATAATGCTGGATTCTGAATGGAAATAAAACTTGTGAGACTATTCCCTGAATTAGACTTTCGAAAGCATATACAAACTGTACTCCTCTATTCTACTTTATCTTTCAAGGTGTTCATGATATGGATGAACATACTGGGTGCGTGGATGTGTTTCTCTTTTCTTGATTATTGAATGCTAATCAATTTTGTGTCACTAGGATTACATTAAACCTTCTAGCTGAATTCACACAGTAGATTAATTCCTTTGCACATTGTCGTAGACATTGTTAAATGGGAGGAGAAAGGTACTTTTTTCCCCCTAGAAGTGTGTTCTAGTTTGGGCACAGTACTGAAGTATTTCTCATTATGTGTTATTATGATGTCGATGTTCTGATGACTCACAGGTCTGTTCTAACATGCTTGATCTGTCCCACCTTCCATGTCCTGTAGGTCTCCCTACTCTCACTCTTCCTGGCTATTTAGACCATTTCCAACCCCAGTCGTTTGCTCCTCTACAGCACTTAGTAGATCTGAGCTTTATTTCCTAACATGCTGGCTAAAAATCACATCTACTTCCCCTACTCACAAACACATCAGCTGCACTCTTGCTTTGCAAAACTTAATTTCTGGTAGCCCTTTATCCTCATGTTGTTCACGTGGATATACAAAGCAAGAAAGTGACTACTCTGCCATACCTTACCTACCTTCTAATTCCCATCAGCTTTACTCATATCTCCTCTACAATCTCTGTTGCAGGCACTGGAGTAGTGGGATATCCATGTGTCTTCCTTACCACTCTGAATCATAATGAAAAACATAATATTAATAGAAAAGGACTCTTTGCAACTGTAATTGATTTCCATTACAATACTTACATGACCAAACCATAGGATGTGGTGCAAGCTTACTTGAAAATTATGATGAAGGCAGAATAGTGGACATGAGCACAGATCAACAAGTGCCAAGAAGATCTGACACCTCTGTTTCAGGAACTGACACTTCTTAGAGGAAGATAAGGCAGTAGGTCTCTGTACATCATAGCTAGTATTTTCATATCCATGTAGACATACATTAGACGTGCACAGATAACAGACAGGTAACAGATGCTTTTTCCTTGCTTCATGCAGAAAGGTAAATCTAGACTGGTTTTCTGATGTATTTATTGTTATATTTCTGTTGTCTAACAATGGCAGCATTGTGGCTGTAATATGACATTACTCAAATGCAGAGAATAAATGAACATGAAGAAACCATTGCAGCTCTCATCTGGCAAACAGAAGGAGCCTGGAAAAGCTTAATACATTATTCAATAGCAAGTAGTGGAATCACAGAGCTAGCAGATGTAAAAGATTCATTGTACTAGATACTCAGCTCCTCAACTGAGCATATCCATGCTCTTGAAACCCATTAAAAACATTAGTATGCAAAAATGGTAATAAAAATCTAAACAAAACTGTGCTCAAAATAAACTTGATTTGGGACTATACCTTTGCATGCAGATTTTATTTGCCTATTTGTTTTAGTAGCACTTAAATGCTTTAAGTACATTTAATTTAGATTTATTAAGATATTTAATTCATATAAAATAAATACTTCATAACTGAGAACATATTTCATCCAGAATAATAAAAAAGAAAAAAAAGACATATAATAAAATATAGTCTGCTAAAGTGAAAAATTGCTAAAGTGAGATTATTTAATTACAGAGATTAAAACATATTTGTTAAATCACAGAGGTATATGCTTTCACATGCAGGCTTTAAATTTATGGCTTATGGAGCCATACACAGCCAAAAGTATGTGTGGTCAAATTTGCACCTACAGATTGTTTAGTTAGCCCTCTCATTAGCCAGCTTCAATGGACAAAAGCATGCAGCTTGCTCTGATTCACTAGCTGTGTAATTGTTCCCTTGAAAATTTGTCCAAGTAGCCATCAAATCATATTTGTCAGGTCTTAAATAATTCATATTTACCAACTGTTATCTCATTAACAATTGACAAACATTTATTAAATGCAAATTATATTGTAACTTGGATTATGGACCTAAAAAAACTAGTTTTATTTTGATAGCTGGGAAAGTTTGCCATCTAACAAGCAGTTGGGGAGTGCAAAGGCATTTTGGAGAGAGGCTTCACCTCTTCAAGCTGCCTGGACCAGCTTCTGGCTGGCCAGCTGCAGCTCCAAAGAGCCACCCCAACACATGCCTCAGCTCCCTGTGGGCATACGATCGCAAAGCCCTGTGATTTCATGTCAGTAGGTCATAAGGGCATCTCCACGGGTCCCCTCAGCAGGGTCCTTTGCTTTCCAGGCTGAGCCCTGTCACTCAGCACCATGTAAAGCTGTCACAGTCCCAAAGGTTGTCCCTATTTCTTCTGGAGTTCATGTGTTCCTTGGGTGGTCTCCTGTCCCTAGAGGGCCACATGTCAGGGGCAGATATTTCCAGACTGAGGAAGGAGGAGGAATTGCCTGCAGAGCCCAGCATCAGGCATCAACTCACATCTCCATGCTGGTCTAAGATAGGAAGAAGGGAAGAGACATGAGAATCACCAAAAAGTGTCTACAGAGAGCTTTGTAGCCCACTGAATAAGGCCCACAACTGGCAGAGGGCAAACTTCTCTTTTTTTCCGAGAGTTATTTCCAATATCTTGCCTAATACGAAGGACATAACAACCCAGAGAGCCAAAACCAGACCTTCTGAAATAAAAGATCTCAGTAGCTAGTAGAAAAGAGAGAGAGCAGACGTTCAAATGACTTCCTGAAACCATTATTTAAATTCACACTGTCATTTGTGTGGATGAAGGCAATAACCATTGACCTGTGAGCTCCCCTTCCCCTGCTCTTGCTTCTCGGTGGCTAGTGACAAGCTTGTCCCCAGTCTACAGGCTCCAGTCTCCTCTGTCCCACAGGATCACCTCATGTCTTCACCACTGTTACACACGACGTTGGAACCTCATGGAAGAGCAAGAACCTGGGCTAGGGGCTACTAATTTTGCATCTCTACTACCTGTATAAGCAAATGCTAAGAAATTGCTCTCAATGTGTATATTCCTCTAAATTCTGCTTCCTTTATTTCATACCCGAAAAAGTTTGCACGTGCCCAAAAGCTGGTGTAATCTTTCCAACAGCACTTAGCTGGCCTAATGACAGCCACTACCTCATCTAAAAAAAAAATCTTACCCTGACTTTCTCTGCCCTTGTACCACCACAACAAAATATTAATATACCTAATCTAGTAGTTTTAACAGGCAATATAACTTAAAGATGCAATTCAGACGACCTAGTTTTCACAAGGATGTTGTCAATTGCCCTCTGGTAAGGGTAATTTCTCTGCATTAGCTCTAAAGGAGGTCTATAGTGACTAGCTCTGATGTAGAAGTCTACGTTTGATCAGATGGATCCCAAAAATACCCTATAGATGTTGCATCTAAAAATAAATTATAAGCATATGGCAAAATCACTGTAGTAAATCCTTTAGCCACTCTTTTTTAGCAATAAGTGAAGTGTTAAGTCACATTCTCTTCTGCACATCCCTCGTTAAGCACATTACTGCTAATTTTCAGCTACCTGCTACTATTTAATTTAGAACTCTACAGAGAGTTCTTTCTATTATTATGAGAGCAGTCATTTAACATCACGTGAGGTAGCAGATGAGTACTGATGAAGCTGAGAAGTAAATGTTGTCCAGGACTATGTACGAAATGAAGGAATGGGAAGTATTGTTTATAAATGGAAAGCTGGGAAGTGGAGATAATTCAGAACAAAAGCAGCACATAGCAACACAGAGAATAGGCACATTTCAAAGTGATCAACCTTATACTAGCATGAGCATGCTGCATACAGGGGACATAAACAAGCTCTCATCTTGATGTTGCTAGCCCTAAGGTAGTAGAGGGGTTTGAAGTTCTGGGTTTCACTAAACCCTTAATCTACAGCTGAAGGTTCACACAAGGAAAGTTGGCTCTTGTGCTACTATCCAACCCCCTCTTTCTGCTGCTCCAGTACTCCCCAACACTCTGCTGAGCCACTTCAGCAAACTAATTTAATTTTTTGAGGCGGTTTTCCACTGGATTAGCACATGTGAATGGCTCTGTAAAGGACCAGACAGGACCAGAACAACAGTGCAAGATGAGAAATTGTACAGCTAATAATTAAATAAATGGAAGTCACACAATAACCTAGGACGAACTCTGAAATTCCATCCAAAAATGTGTTTCTACCTTATCCCATTTCAAGTCATATATTCCCAGCACTTCCCCTATGTGAACATGAGTTATATGCTGCAGGGCTAAAGAGTAACCCAAGAATATCAGCAAACAATTTATTTCCAGCCAGCTCAGCATCCTGGGGGACATTGGCTTGGAAGAAATCAGAAAGCTTGCAATATTTCTGCCCCTACTGTTGATGTCAAATGCCAAGAAAAAGGCAAGGTGAGGTCACCATTGGTCCAAAACTCAGATCTACAGGGGTGAGAACAGCCCTGTCAGCAGCAACACAGATTTAGACTCCAATCATGAAAAAACCAAAACGACATTAGTGTCAGAAAAGCCAGAGCTCAAGCTTAGGACTATAATCATTGGAATGAACGGTTGATCCAGGTCAAGGCCCTGGCCTGGATACAAAAGCAGTCTGAACCCCAGGGAGCTGCAAGATGAGGGCTTCAGATTGTGCTGCCAATTTATGCAAAGTGAAGGTACGGGTGTGCATGATTCACCCACTGAGAATAACTCTCTAAAACAGATTTTGCACTTAATCCGTAATACTGTGCCTGTTAGAGTATCAATCAACAGAACAGATGTTTTGCATTTCAGTCATTTGTTCCATCTTTCAGTTTTAGCCTAACAACCTGCATGTACATGTACATCATTCTCTGACCTCCACCCACAGAGAGGCAAATCACTGACTAGTGTCAACTGGACGCTAGAATTTCATTTCCATGTGAAATTTACATATTCCTATATTTGTTTTCGTCCCATATTGGGATATGAAGTCATAAATTACTCATGACATTAAAAAAAAAACCCAACCAAAAAAACCCACAGAACTTTACTTTGAAAATACTGAAATGATCCTTTGTTTCAAACGAAATTTCTCAGACTTGCTGCATCAAATGCTCTTTTTCACTTTTGTCAAGCCAGCTAGGAATGATTCATGACTTAGAACAAAAATCTGAACTTGAGGCATTTTAGCTTACAAAGAGGAGCCTGAGGGAGGATGTGATAACAATCTTCAAAGATGGAAAAGGTTACTGAAAGGGTGAAGAAAAACTGTTGCTCCATGACCATAGTAGACAAGACAAGAAGTAATGGACTAAAACAGCAGGAAGATTGAAGTAATGTCATAGGAACATGCCTCATTTTAAGGAATGGGTTGAAAATGAACTGAGTTGTTTGGGGAAGCTTGAGGTTCTTTAGGAACATAGATGAACATCTGCCACTACATATCACTGGAGTGCCTTATGGCAGAGGGATGGCACTAGCTGAGCCAGCAAAGTTGCTTCCAGACATATGAATTTGTTCAGCACTGAGCTGAACCCATCTAAGCTGCTTGTTGTCGGCAGCAGCTAGTGTCCTGTGTGGTGGTGGCATTCTGGGATGAGTCCCTGATTGCCTAGCAGTGCCATCCCTGTGGTGGAAATCCACTGAGGGAAGCATTGGGGTGGAAAATGAAGTGAGGTGTGACACGTCCTAAGTGGTATAATTCAATGAATTTGCCTTCTCCATTCAAAACTAAATAACACCCTCAGACAGTGAGTTCTCACCCAGCTTGGTCTATGTTATGCGTCACTTTGAAAATCTAGCTTTTCAGCTTAAGCTGCAGGTATTTGGGCGTTTGGGGTTTTTTTTTGTTGTTCGGTGGGCTTTTTTTCTGCTACAAGGTCCAAAGGTTAAACCATTTACTTTTGAATGTACCTGTATCCCACAATGGCATCAATGAATGCTGAGAGAGATGCTTTGTTCTAGCAGAAAAGTGGATCGCAACCCACAGACAGCTACAATGCAGATACACACTCTGCTACTGGAGCTGGTCCTGGTAGCACTCAGTTTCTGAAAGTCATTGAGAGACTGTTTTGGGAGATGAATGGCAGTGCAGTCTCATTTAAAGAAGTTTTTCCAACTGAGAGATTGTGTCATTCTTGTGAAAGATGGTGGGTTACGCTGACAGCATAAACTTGCAGGAATAAGCTGAGAATCATAGCAAAAAAGAGCTCATCACAGCCTCTTATGTCTGCAGAGGTGTCAATGCAGTTCAAGAACAGCTTGAGTAGCTTGATTTTTCCTGCTGTTCCCCAGGGAAGGGTGTATAGCTACAGCAACAGGTATATAAAAGAGCTGAAAACACTACTGTGACTTTACGCTCTTCAAGGAGAAGAGCTTTCCAAATTTGCTACCTGAGAGATCAGCTGATCTGTTGATTTAACTAATACAACACAGCAACTGAGATTAACATTTTGCATTGGCATACCAATGCGGTGAATCTGGGGCATGTGTTGCCTTTGGATTTCTCTGGGAGAGGGAAGCATAAGCTTTCTGCTGCTGGGAACGCTGTGGGTGAGGGAAAGATGAAAAAGAAACCAAAAGCCTGTACTTCTTATTTCCATGACTGTGAGGTTGGAATGACGCGATATGTCCTTCTGTTTTTCATCACGAAGCTTAACTAACTAATATGAATTAACTGATTTCCACCACTTTCTGTGCTCTTTTCACTTGGATTAGGCCCCTGACTATTACCTCCACTTTCACCATCTTTGAATGAAGATGCTTTCCTTTAAAAGGAGAGGCATTTCTTTGCTGCAGTTTGAGGTAGGAAAGTCAAATATCAGAGCAAGACTGTCATTCTTTCAGCTGAAAGGCTCTTGAGAAGTGCCCTTGAACTGATGTAGGAACATTCTTTTCTTCTTCAGAAGATGTATGTAAGAAGTTTATGCTGTTCTTTTGCAACATACTTTGCCTTTTTTCCCCCACACCACCCTTTCCTTAGCTACATGTAATGTTGTGTGTTTAATTGTGGTGGTGCAAGTCCATCTCCACTAAGATTAGGGGAAATATAGTTCTTATTATTTTGCTCCACTGTCTCTGGTTCAGTAGGCGTGCTCTCTTCTTCCTTCAGCATTCTCCATGTCTATAATAAGATTTTTCTCATTCAGAATACAGGAGCGCTGAACTTAATTGAGGGTTACAGGTGGTTTGTTCAGTGACTAATTCCTAAAAGCCTGCCAGCAGTAAAAGTGGCCCTCATTATACTAACATGAGTGTTGCAGGTAGGAGAATCTATTTCCGTTTGGGAAAGACAAGTCTAAATCCAAACCCTCTTGGGAGCTTTCCAAAGTTTATATATAAAGTTGTGCGCAGAGAAAAGAGGAAATTGATGCTTTGCCAAAAGTGTCCAGGAAATATGCCAACTTTGGTTGCCTTATTTGTGGACACTTTCAGAAAGACCACTGATCTAGAAGACTGTTTCCCTTTCCTGCAGCAGTGCTGCTTTTCAACAGACTGTCTTTCCATTAATGTGGTGTTCTCTGTCCTAGAATCCCCAGCATTACCCTCAGAAACACTTCGAAGGAGGCAGGCTCCTTATGTGGCAACCGTATTTTATGACGTCATGTTTGTGAGAATGGGCAAGTAGTTCCGATTTCTTTCCTCTTTTTTCCTGCTCTGTGACTTTCTCAGTGGCACAAGCAATACAGATACATAAGACCAAAGATACCTTGATTATAATTACAGCTATTTCAAAAAAAACCGCACCGGATTAAAACCACCTCTTCTTGTATCTTGTTGCAAACATTTTGCACAAATCTCATGCCAAAATATTAATTTTATTTGACCATTCCTGAAAGCCCTTGAACTACATATATAGAGAGGAATGAAAATATTTACAGATAATACATTCCACTTACTGATTAAATGCATTGTTTTATTTTGGACAAAACTGAAGGTGGTGCTTATGAAAATGAAGTATTGTCAATACTAGCTCAAGCCAGGCATAGATTATAGGGGAACAAGCTATAGGGGAAAGCTTGTTTAAGTGCTTAATAGCCTGATTTCCAAAACCCTTTCTATTTCAGTCCTGCCTCTCTCTTGATCAAAGAGTGCCTAGTTAATGAATTATGGTCATATTCATGGTGATCTGGTAACCCAACTGAATGAAGATTAGGATGAGGCCACCAAAATCAGACCCAGATATCAGCAGTGTTTTTAATGATTTTTAAAACCCTATCGAACTTTAAAGAAAATTATTAGGATTTACAGTGGACTTACAGTGCCACTGATCTTAACAAGTAAATACCATTAGAGTGTCTTCTTTCTTTCCTCAGCTGGAAATCACATGGCACTGACTGAAAGCTATGAAAAATGCTCTTCCTCTCACAGCATCTGGCTTCTTGGCAGCCTTGACTGGCTGGTTTCATTGGCTATTTCTGTGTTGCCTGCAAATCTCTCACACTGTTGTCTGGCTGTTTGGTTTACTTTGTACTCTTGGAAAACGTCTTATTTAATTCCATTTAAATTTTGAGAATTTCTGGACTTCAATTTTATTGAAATAAACATGCAGGGCATGAATCTGTCATCCTTGACTGCCAAGCTTCCTTTAGAGCAGAAGAGAAAATGTGTTGAAGCATGAATGTGAGGTGCTTTAAGGCAGAATTTAAGGAATAGAGAGGATAGGTTAAGATGTAAAAAAACCTGTTCTTCTCCATCATCATCTGATGCATGATTTTGGGCTTACTTCTCTACAGCTTTTTTACCCATCTTGGTCCAACCCACACATTCAGAAAAAAATGATCACTGAATTCAGTCACTAAGGTAGGGCCTGTCTTTTACCTGTCTTCTGACAGCACAAAGCATTTCCCATACAATCTATAGCAGATATTCTGATAACCATTTTCCCTGAAAATATTAAAAGACTTTATTCTTTTTATTAGTATTTTATGTCTCTGTAATCTCTCCATATGCCATATGAACGAATAGTTGTATTTAGATTCACAGTAGAAAGAATGACTTCATGTTTCTTAGCTAATTAAAAAAACAACCATACTAAATCTTCTGTCCAAAAAGAAAAACATTGTTCTACAGTTATTTGCCAGTCCCCTGACTCTAAGGCTTTTGACCTGTTCCATAGTGAACAATCAACTTAAAATGTTTGAGCACTTGTCTAGCACTTTAAGCTGGAATGACTTTTAAAGACGCCGAAACTATGTCATCGATAAAAGGGTGATCAAAATCTTCAGTAAAGAAGTCAATGAAGTGTACATATACAGAAAACAGAATACTTCTAGGTGCTGTGGTGCAAAATACCAACCTTATTTTTTCATTTTCTTTGGAATGTTGTGATTGGAATTGGCCAGATTTAAGCACGCGAAAAATGTGTCTCTTTCCCTCCGTCCTGTCACTTTGGAGCAACTGATGTTGTGCGTGCATGCATACATATATATAAAATTTATCAGT
Source organism: Chionis minor (assembly GCA_013398295.1). Lineage (NCBI taxonomy): Eukaryota > Metazoa > Chordata > Aves > Charadriiformes > Chionidae > Chionis > Chionis minor. The sequence continues at coordinate 160,226 of VZSF01004966.1, forward strand.
CAACAGAAACTGTCTAACATTCACATGTCTGTCACGATACTGCATTTCCAAACAAAGTCATATTATATTTCCAAGTGTGAAACGTGATCCCCATAATCTGATAGCTGCTGAGAAGCCTGGTGAGATTCTGGTGGCTTTTGGTATCACTGTTAAAGGGCGAGGAGCTGTGAGGCTTACAAGAGCTCCATCACCGTCGATCCATAGGTCAAAATCCATTTCAGCCAGGTTGTCCCAGGACAAAGTCTGCCTCTCGTCCTGGTTACCAAAGTGCCAGGTTGTGGTGCCAGCTCGCTGCCTGGGCTGTCTGGTGTGCAGGGTTACTAACCCCTGCACATGCCATGCATGTAATTCGTTATGCTTAGAAGTGTCTCCTCCAAAGAGTGAGACTGCAGGAGTCAAGCAGCCTAGACTGCTTCAGACATGGCAAAGCCCTAGCTCCCCAAACTGGAGGCTGCTGTCGGCTGCAGAATTTGGAAGCCATTGTCCTTGAGCAGTAGAATCAATGAAGCTCTCATTAACTCGTGTCCTACAAGCCCACAGCCCCATCACTACACAAGGAGGTTCCCCACATCCCATCTCCCATCTCCACCAGAAGTCTTCATCCCTCCATCTTCTCACAGCTCCACCTTTTCTGCCTCGTTTCCTCTTTAACTGTAAAAGAAATAGCACGTGTCATGATTAGTTTGATGCTGTCTGGACAACAGGACAAAAGGAGCTCACCGCTTTCAAGCTCATGGTGGAAAGTTTCTCTCTGTGACACATTATTTTAGGACTCTCACCCCTTCATACAACCACTTTCCATGAAGTGTGTCAGATTTAACTATCTTTGAGACGTCGTAGTGAAAGGTAATTGAAATTATGCCAGCAGATTTGAAAGATATTAGGAGGGGATAAGCAGACAGATGGATGGAGAAAATGATTGCCTAAGCCTTGTTTCTTAAGGAAATTAGGCTAAAAACAGGCTTTTTTCTCTAATTTAGCAGAAGGGAGTTATTTTACTGTCAATAGCTACTTTAGAAAAACTTGGCAAACCCTGAAATGTCCATGCAGACTTATCTTCATGTGATAGTGTTTGGAGTCGTGACTACTGTCTATGCAAGGATTTATCGCACAGTGTGTAAAAGTTGCCATGGCAATAGCATTCTGCAAATAATTATATAAATAATAAATGAAAGGTTTTATAAGCGTACATTAAAGCTGCAGTTCTCATACAGACTTCTTTTGCTACACAAATTGAAGAAAAGGGTCACACGGAGTTTTTCTTGGTGTGCATATTTATTTGCCTTACTCAAGGAAGTAAAACATTTGCTTTAGGAGGTGAATACTAAAAATTATTAATCCAGAAGACAAGCACTGGCCAAATCCCAGCTGGGGAATAATAAATTTTATGTCTCTTAAAGCCAGAAGCACAGGTTCTGAGCCTCTCTCAAAACCGTGAAGCAAAATAAAAGCTGCCTTAACAAGACCCCTGGGACTCCACCTGAACAGACAAATTCCTAGCAGGTGCAGAACCACCAGAGGGCTGCTTTAATGTCCTTCTTTACACCCCAGACAGAGGTTGTGACCATGGAAAAGGTGCATAACTAATGTATTTGGCCTCCTTGCATCTCTGGCTATCTGAAACCAGCACATGCTGGCTACAGTTTGTATAAATAAACCTGCTCCCTACTCTTTCCTGGTCTTTCTCCAAGTGCACACCACTGTTCGTATAAGAGAGGATCTGAGTAAACATCCATATGTATTTCACATGTTCTCAGGGCTGCGTCCTGTAGTGATTCTCCATACAGAGCTCTGGTTGAACACATGCAGAGTTGTCTACACAAAGCACAGGGGAACTGGGTGTTGAATGTTTTAATCAGAAGGTACTGAAGTCTCTTCATTTGAACTACGGGGGTTTTGTGTGTAGGAGTGCTCTTTAAAACTGAGAAATTGAATTAGTGCTTTGGCAGGAGGGGCAGGGGTAAAACCATTGTTCATCACTTAAAACTAGTCAAGAAGAAAATGTGCATATGTTCATTGGATGGGTTCATCGGTGATGACTGCTATTTTCAGCAGCCTCAGTGAATCAGGAGGCACTATTTACACGTGCAGCCCAATTGGCTAACATTATTCTATATTATCCTCAGTAGTTTGGATTAATGAAGAAGTAAACATGATGCTTGACTCATCAGTTCAACATTTCAGGCAATTTTGAACCATGCTTTCCCTAATTGTTTCTTTAGATCTACTTAGAATTACTATAAAGCATATTCTATTGAATAGGTGGATCATATTTGTGTGTGTACATATATGTATACTTACACATACATTTACATGTTATGTATCTATAATGTCTATATAGAAAATATATAAAATGCACAGTTAATAGAAACAAAGGAAGATTAATCCAGCCAGGTCGAGTTGAACTTCAAATCATTTGGATGAAAATATCTTCTGCTAATATTTTATGATTTTTCAGACTCCTCTGAGTAGAAATAAAGATACACTTTTCAACATATCTTTAAGATCTGAAAAAATCCTGCTTTTTTTGGACTAAAGCTGAAAGTGAGTTAAGAGCCAGGTCTTTCGTAAGTGTTGTCCTGAAACCAGCTCCCTCTTTTTTTAGCCAGGAGACCAACAGCCTAAATATCTCCATAAAACAAAATTGGCTGTCTGTCAGATAAGCAAATCTCAAATTCCAGCAATGTGTCTAGTTTGAACACATGGGTAATCTCATCGACCTTATATTGTTAGTCTAAACATATGACAGTCCTTCCAAAAATGTGCAGGTGACCAGTCCAGACTATAAAGCATTGTTGTGATAACCCTACTGAGAAAATGGTAGATCAATTGCTTTTTCAGTTCAGGCTTTTGAATTAAGGACTTTAGGTGATCAACCAAGACAGAAAATCATAGTTGACAGTACTAAAGACTGTATTTTAAACAAAGATGTGTATCTGGTTAAATATAGCATCTGAAACTCTATTCTTTCAGGCAAGCAGCATCCAAAAGTTGGAAACCTTTTAAGTTCATCAGTTTTTAATTTCTTGTGGATGATTCTTAAAATGTTCCACCAATGATGGGTCTAATTCTGTTTGCCAAGTTTGCTTTGCTCTATCATATGACAGTAAGGGACCAGCTGAATCAACATGATCCAGGTGTCCCCAAACCAAAAGACATCAAACTCTCCCCAACCTCATATAACAGCCTTCAGCCCTGCAGTACAACTGGAATTTTATAAAGTCACCACCTGCAGGAAGACAGTAATTTCTTACAATTAAGAAATATAGAAACATTTCTGGAGTGAAAATGACCAGCTGATCCTAGGAAGTGGACCATGCACCACATTACAGAAGGCAAAAAACCACAAATCAAAGGTCCCTGATGGCATAAGGGGAAAAAAAAATCCTTTATGTGTCCAATCACACAACTGGTTTAACCCTGAATGCATAAGCAAGACATACTACTGGCCATAAGACAGCTTACTATCATTAAGAGCAGATGCCCATGAAATGTCACTTTGCTAGCTAGTTTGCTAGTTTTCCATCCTCCAAAGGAAGTAAAACACCATATTCCTCCCCATTCTTCCTCATACACAAGTTATATATCTGCAGTAAAAAAACCCCCTAACTCGTTTCTGTCCCCTGAAGGGGGACAAGAACCCTAAAACATAGTATCACTTAAAAGCACTAACAATATGTGGAACAAGTGTACACGACCAAGTCTCATCAACCTTCACTTGCATCTACCAACAAAGTCAGCACTGGAAACCTTAATCACAGGCTTGAATTACAGTCTCCAGGAATACTCACACCTTGTCATAGAGATACTATCAGCAAACTAAGAAGTTTTATCATGCAGCTATTTCAGATTTTGGCCCCCTTCTAACTGGAAGCCTGTCCCAGAAGTGTGCTCCTTCAATGTTTAGAAACTTTCTTCATCTTTGCCTGTCCTTCCTTAGCAAGGATCTACAAGATCCACAAGAAAGCCCAGAATGGTGATGAACATGCAGCAAAGCACAAAGCAAACACAGCAAGTCTTGACTTAATAATGATTTGTGTATTTTTGTACTGTTCTGGACTGGCTTTTGGGAGGTTTACTTCGGCAGGTGAAACTGCAGCATGCTGTTTCCCCAGCTAAGTTTGCTGGGCTGGCCTGGCTTGCCATTGAGACCACAATACATAGCAAAAAAATGTGCAGATTCTATCAGTACATTCCATAAAAACACCCCATTGAGGGCAAAACCATTAAACTTCAGAATGAAAAGCCATGGAGATTTTCTTTAGCATATAAATTGCTTCCTGATCCTTTGTTTTGTTCTAGCTGCTCTAACCTCTGCTAAAATATTGTTGTGCAAGCAGAGGTCATACCTTCTGCTAACTGACAGCTCACTTGTCCTCTGGAGAAAGGAAAACTGTGCATGCTACATGTGAAAAGGAAAACATAACATAGCTTAGAGTCCAGAGTAGCTTGAATTTCAGAAAACCCACTAGGAAAGACGCTTAAATATAATACTGAGAAGCTGGCCTAGGTCTTTTGTGCTCCTTCTGACTTTTTCTTAAACTGATCAAATATCTTTACACTAGACAGTTTACTCTGTCTGGCACTTTTCTTCATCTATTACCAGTTCACGTACCTTTGGCTTCCCGATGCAAATAAAAATCCTAATACTCTGCTTTAGGGTAGAACAATATAGATTAACTTTTCCCAAAGAAGTCTTAAAGACAATCTAGCACAATGAATGGCAACTCTAAATTATTTATTGCCTCAGATTTTCTTCTTTTTATTTGTGGTGGTCCAACCTGGTGTCTGTGTCATAACACTGACTCCAGCAACAGTTGGTTAACAGCACTCATGAAACCTGCACAGATTAGATAAATTTGTACAGGTCTAGATCAAAGAGCAATAAAATATCAAATAACATTATAAAGGCTGCATATATAGTGGTGTTTTTTCCTTTTTCTCATCAGAAAAGCTTATATAAGCTGACCAAATAACATGACAAATTGAGAGTTCATATGTATGCAGCAACCCAAGAATAAACACTTCTACACATTTTCAGTTTATTGGATAGTAGTACATTTCGTGAAATTGTTTTCAAGTGTTTTTACATTTGTTCCTTCACACATCAGTTTTCCTAGCAATTGTGGTTTTCTGGTTTTCCATAGAGCTGGGTCTGGCCCTGGGACTTGGTCATTGCTGCCCCTGATGCCCTTAAAGGGATGATAATAAGTCTGAGATATTGTATGTTTGAATTACAGTGGCAAATGCATCCCAAATCCAGCCATTTTTTGCACTGTCATGGATGCTGCACATTTCTAATGCTGTATTTAAAGACAAATCTTCTTATTTTCTAAAGTCAAGCCAGGTTTATCGCCATCCCTTTCAGTATACATAGGTTTGGATCAAAATCACGTAACCATATCCATTAGAGAGTGTGCAGGTTTTGAGGATACTTCCGCCAGAGCATCTATGCAGCATTTGGGCAAGAGCAGCCAGTTTTGACAGGTCTCATGCCAAAAAAGGATTATTCCATGAAATATATAATGTTTACAGTCATTTTGGATATTTATGTTGTTGAGTTCATATATGTCAATAACCAAGCTTCACAGAGTTAAAGCCATAGCGAAACTCATTAATATAGCTTCTCAGGAGGTAATGAGAGTCACTGCTTTGTCAGTCAGTTGCAGGTATGGCGACCGTAGGCATATGTGTATTCTCTAACAGAATGTCTCTTTATGTTAGTTAGGAATTTTATTTTTTTATTTTATTTTATATTGTTTTAGAAGTGAGTTTTAATTTTAAAAAATGTCAGCCCAAAGAGCCTCCAAATCTGACAGGTAAGTGAAAAATACTGGAATATGTTTTGGTAGACACTGAGATTTTTCAGTGAAACCTGTGAATGCTGTGGAATACAGAGGTTCAGGAACAAGTATCTGAAATGTGTGATCTTGTGTGACAGTTATGTGAGCTAAGAGATGACTAAGTTTTTAAGAATGACTTTATGTGGACACATGGGTAGTATTCTAAGATGCTGTTTCTCCAAATTCTGAATGATCTCATCTATTCAGCTGCGCCTGCAGAGTCTTCATTGAGCTCAGAGCTTTGCCAGTGTCTTCTGCTTCATTACTTGTTGTTATGATTCCCAAATACAAAAGGGCATAACTTATAAATCTTAGAGAACTTATGAGGATTATTTTGGGGGTTGATTTACACAGCCTGAATTCACTCCTAGCATGTGAAAGTAAAAATCACTACTCTCAGAAAAACAAAACAAACCCCCCCCAACAAAACTAAAAGACTGGCAAAGAATTCTAAAAGTAACAAAACAGGTTTGCATTCTTTAATTCATTCTTGATTATCCCAAATCACAAATAACACAGCTATGTAGAGCAGGATATTTGGGCAGTAGTAATCAGTGCAGTACCAGTGAAACTGTTGATCTGGCCGATAGTCTTCAGAACTACAAATAAATTATATGTAAAGACAGAATAACCTTAAGGCATATTTCTTCCTCTTGTACCTGTGAAGTCCTGAATCAAGGAATCCACGTTTTTTTCTTGAGCAGCTGGTGACAGATAATAAACCAGTGCATGAAAACACAGGAACAAAGATGAAATTTCAGTTAATAAAAAAACCCAAAAAAACTTCTAAAAACAGAAAGAAGAAAAGAAAAAAATGCCTGTGGAGAGTTTCCTAAATTGTGTGATATTATAGACTGAACTCTGTTCTTGTAGTATTATGTTTCAGAACAGATAAATCCAAAGGCAGGAAAAGCTCATTCTTTATAATCATTTCTACCCCCCTCTGTGGGTATCTAAGTGCGTCTTTTTCTGCACGTTCAGACTACTATGTATTATTTTCAATTTTGATGCTACTGACTGTGATAAGGGAAATACAGAAAAGTGAATCTGTCAAATGTAAAAGATGGAAAAGGATCCTCCGGCTGTGTACTTTTCATTTTCTAATTGTTGTAATTACAAACACTGAGCAAATCACTATCTTTAGGACTTGCACACCATCCACAGGAAAATCAATAGACTTTCCCTAAAGTGGCACATCACCCTGGCAGTTGGCAAGCTACTCCAGCATGGAAGTCACCCAAAAATCTGCCACGTGAGCTCTTCCTAGAGGCAAGCTGAGCTGGAGGCACACCTCCATCAGAGCCCCACGCAGAGGGGCGGCTTCAGCCCTGGGCAGGAATGGTCCAACTCCATTCCCCTTCTGTGTTGATGGCGCCCAAGCAGATCAGCTTTGGGACTCTCCCTGCAGCTGGTGTTTATGTCCTGTTTGAGGACAGAATCTGAGCCACGCTGGTCTGGATTTTTTTATAAACTGTTTGTAAAGTTCCTTTTAACACACACCTCTTTTTCTTCTCTCTATAACTCTGTCTTTGGGGCTTCCACAGCACCGAAGGGATATATGAGAGATGCTACTTTGTCTTCTTAAAACAGCCCCTGGAATCATGAGCTGATTAAACAGCTGAAAATATACTCAATGTCAAAGGTAATTCATTTGCATGGGCTGTACTAGCTAGATAACCAAGGTAGTCCATGTTTTGAGTGTTTGTGCAACCAGAACACACATTCCAAAAGTTGTAAGTATTCTGGAAACCAGCTGAAGAGCCAGGGATGAGCCTCACTTCTGAAAATCAGGCTTTATTTAAACCTTCATCCTGCATTTAGCACCTGTTTCTGATCTACGCCTCATCTTTACACTGAAATGATAGCACATGTAATCTACAGAGTCTAAATTAGCTTCTATCGTAGTATGGAAGGTGATTTGCTTGAAATGAATCAGCACACATTTGAAAGTCTATAGTGCACACCGAGCCCATATCTTTTATTCTTTAGACTTCTGTGGGGTGTTCAGTCTGTGCCAAGAATGAGGCATGTGCCTGACCTGAATAATACCGAAAGATAAGATAACAGGCACATCTCCGGCCTGGGTTAAACAGCTGCCTGGAGAACTTCTCATCGCTGCACTTAAAGACTGTCTCAGAGCAGTTTTTACACAACATGTGTGCACAGAAACACCACGAGGGGCTGCGCGGTGTCAGCGGGAAGCCACACATACCCCGCAGTTAGAGAGCAAAGCGCTCCCTGGAGCAATCAGTTACGTGGCTGCTGCTCCGTTCTTATCCCTCCTGTCCTGCAAGAGGCTGCAGATCAGCTGGAAACCCTCAATCAAGGCTTCTCTGCCAGCCTCCTGCTGCCGGGCTGCGTAGTAAATAAAGGTGCCGAGGCTGCTATTAGGCTGGAGCTGCCCTTCCTTCCTTTCTCTGTCACTTAGAAGGGGACTCCCTGCTCTCCGTGCCACTGGGTACTCGCAGAGGGGTGCTTGCCAACCACAGACACATTGGCTTACCTCCAGGAAGCTCAAGAAAGCTGATGTAATTGGTACCAGCGAAGGATCTGGCCCTGTATTTACAGTTGATGCGATTCCAAGCGTAGTCCATGTTAATAAGGCAGGCAGAAAGCTGAGGAAGGGTGACAGGTCTTACCTGCGCTCATGAAATATTAGTTCTGTGAGTTACGCCAAGGACAGCACAGAAGCTGAATAACCGATTGAAAATATATGTAAGTCAATTTGTCCCCAAAAGCCCCAGAATAAATTGAGTGTGCTTCTCCATTGCGATAAAATGAGAGCTGGGGCTCAGTATTATTTAAGCCAAAGAAGGTGATTTATCTGCACAGCTTTGGATCGGGTCTTCTCTATTGACTGGAGTGGCAGCTAGCAGCAGCGTTTGGGTGCTGGTGAAGGAGAGGGGAATGCAGGCCCTTACCTTCCTGCCAATGAATACTAATGCTACCTGTCCTGAACTGTAACCCAAATGTGAGAACCAGTGTTGTTCTTAAAAACACAGCACCTGTTTCCAGCCCATATCCTTGAGCAGAAACTTAAGCTAATATATATTCTGATCAGAGCGGTTGCTGCTCTTTCCCCAAAGCTGCTCTTTCGGGTATTCCTGCCCTGTCAGGGCAAGTCAAATGAGAAAAAGAAAGCCTTCATTTGCTTGTCAATGAACAGGGACTTTTCCTGAGTGTTTCCCGACTGGTTCTCTGCCAGATCGTCCGGAGAGTTGGGGCCCAACTCTGCAGCAGGAAGCCTGGCAACTTCAAAGCCCCCAGCAGCATGGGAAGAAAATCAAGGCAGGTAAAGGCTTCCAGATGCCGAGCTTCTTAGTAGCTCTGCAGCCAGACAGCTGGAAAACCCAAGCAGATTGGGGAATCTTGTCAATTATGGTTAGGATTGTTTTGACAGGGCGTAGCATTTTGATGTACTGAGACAAATTATGGATCTCTTCCCATGCAATAGGAAATTCCATTTTGCTAGATGCTGTTCTGATGTAAAATTCTTCAGGGGGTGGGGGGAGGGCAGAGAGGGCAGGACTTTCTGGAGCACAGGGATTGTGGGTTCTGCCTTCTGTCTTAGGAGACAAGCATCCAAAGCCTGCTGCATAAGATACTTGTCAGGTTCCTGAAAATTGTGCTAGGTGTTGAACGTGTCTTTGAGCACTAATATACATTAAAGCTCTAGTTCTTGGGACCAAACTGAGTTTCACTCAGTTCAGCTCCCCTTTACACTCCTTTGTGATATTTTAAAACCCTTATGTATACCAATAAAACAGAAGATCTGAGAGATAAAACGTACTCGTGTGCTAATGCCACGATTTTAAAAGTAGGAGTATCTGCTCATGAAGAGTAGGAATATTTCCTCTTTAAAACAATGGAAAATATGCCTTTAATAGTTCGAGCCTAAATTCCTATACTTAGGCTATTCTCAGCGCTATATTGTGCTGTTGGAACCAATCCATTTTTGCTCGCCTTGAAAACGCATAGCCCCATGCTGACTTGCATATTGTTTAGACAAGCCTAATACTTTACCCTTCATCTGGTCTATTTAAAGAAAATCAATCAGCATTCCTCTGATGAACTTCATGGGCACTGGTGTTAGACACTCGCTTAGACTTGCCTGCTTAATGGAACACATTCTTATTCCAAGCACCTTTTTTTTAAGTAATAATGAGACAGCTAAGAGTTTACCAAAAAAGGGTCATAAGTGAACAACAATTTTTGGGCAGGAGCAAAATCCTTCTTAGGCAGTCACTAATTGCAGGTAGGAATTCCTTTCAAGGCTGAGCAGTTGGCTTAAGCACCTACATTTGTACACGCAGTGGAGTAACTATGCACCAGATAAGGAAAAGGAAACAGATGCCGGAAAAAAAAAACAAGGAAAAGAGGAGAGGCAGGCAAAAAAGCTGCCAAAACAATGAACATCACTCTTAGATGTTTGGGAAATGGTTGGGTTAAAAGCAGTTAATTCACCTTTTGAATTTATGCTGAGTTATGCGTCTCCTGGCTTCCCCTCCCTAGCTTTTTGTCCATCTGTCTACCCTTTGATTGTAACTTCTGTGGGTGAGAACTCTACCTTCTTATCTGTCTGGAAACTGCCTGGATTTAATTTAATCTCTAAAACCTGTCAAGTCTGCACAAAGTGAATCTATGCAGATAATTTGAGGTCTCAGACCTTTTGGATGAAGAAACCCGCTTCTTGTAAATTGGCTCATTGAAACAAAATGGTAAAGTGGCAGCGTGCCTCTGTCTGGTTGTTGTTTAGGAGTGTTTGCTGGCACGCACAGTGTGCAATGTTCTGTCTGTGATGCTATCCACGCATCTCGGCATTACTACACTTTAACACTGTCTGGTAATTGCATGAATTTCCAAAGGAAAAACATTTCTGCTTTGAAGTCAGAGAGAATGTATTTTTCCTGTATCTCTCCTTTCCTTCCACTTGTTTTCAAATGAGGAAAAAACCCAAAAACCCAAAACAAGAAAAAACAACACACACACACACACGCGCGCGACATCAAAAGAATGATTACTGGTTAATATCTATAATAAGATTTCTGCATTCCCTTAAGCAGTTCACTCTGCACTTCTGGTGGTCTTCTAAAACCCTCTCGTTATGCCAGCCACGTTCATACCTGTCAGTTGTGCTAGAACCAGCAGGTGAAAGAAATTGTTTGGGGACAGCACTGGAGCCGTGCTGTGCTCTCGGAGCCATTCCACTCTCCTGCACAAGAGGATGGCAGCAGAGCCACTCAGCCAGCAGTGCCCACCCTCCCGGCACAGCTCAGCTGCAGCTGGGAATCAGGACTGATCTCTCCACGATGCTGCGGGTGAAGATAAATCTTCCCGGACAGACCCATACGGCTACATTAGTCTGATGGTTGGAGTCTGTCCTTCTGACAGACCCAGAGCCACCGTATTCATACACGCCGTGTGAAGGAGAGTTGATAATGCAGCAGTGAGAGGTTTCTTGTCTCTAACACCCACATCTCCTATGCACTGCAAGTTGCAACTGTTACGCCATGAACCAAGGCATCAATAAATGAAAAGACTATTGTCTCAACTATCTCTTTTCTAGAGGATCTTCACAGCCTTTGGGGAGGAAATGACAATAAAATTGTGATTTTCCTTTCAAGCTGAATTTTAAGGAACGGAAACGAATATTAAGGGAACTGCGGTTTGAAAAAGGCTACATACCTTTGAAACACTATTGGGCCAGTAAGCAGCAGCCCACAAAAAGAAAAGAGTTTGTCACCATCCACTGAGTCACCCATTAAGCACCAGGAAACAGGGAATGAAGAGATCATCTGAGGAGTTTTAGCTGTTTTTCTTTGGGGATGTTGCTGTGCGATGATCCATTTGATCCATATGAACTGAAAATGGAAGACTCATAATGCACCAAGTTTCTCTAAGAGCAGAATTTCAGTGGTGAGGGGAAGTCTAATGGTTCATTGCTTCAGGGTGTTCCTGACATCTAGCTGCAATATGTTTGCTTGGGCACGTTACTATGTCCTTCCTGCATGTACCTGAGATGTAGCAACAAAAAAAAGGAAAAGGAAAAAATAAATTGCTCTGTGTTGAATAAGACAAATATACAGCATGAGAAGGATGTAGGGACAAGAACTGCTGAGAGATTACAAACAGTCTGGAGTGGGGCTGGGAGAAACAGGTTGAAAGAGGAAGTGCTCTAAGAGGAGAAATAGAAAAGAGGAAAAACAACAGTGGGGACATAACATGAAAACATTGGGAGTAGTAAAAGGTAAAAAAGGTGGATGCAAGAAAAAGTCCAAGAAAGCTATGTGAACAGGTCAGCTCCATCCTGCCCTCAGCAACCAAGTATTCCTGGTCAATATTCTGTACCTGCCCACAGCCACGGGCAAGGGCTTTAAGCCAAGGTGAAAGCCACCTGCAATGAACTATCACGCTATGATATGACTGAGGGGAAGTTTCTTCTTCACTTCAGGGAGCTATTTGCCTACATATGGCTTGGTTTCCTTATAAATTTTATCTTAACAAGTGTAACTGAGTGATATTCATCTTGCTCACCTATCTGTGTCTAATCCTTTTTAGTCTCCTGCAAAGTGCTTTTCATGAGTAATATCTGTCATGGGGTTACAGAACTGAATTACGTATTCTGGTTTTAAGTGTTAGTTTGTAAATGTTTCCTTTTCCAATCGATTTCTTTCTTCTTTCCAGCTTCTGCATCCAACCCATATCTTACCATTCATTTTAGATGACAGTTTAATATCACCTTATACATTTCCTCTCTAGACTAGTCATAACAGTAGCTAGCTTGAAAAAAAAAAGTTTACATAAGAAGTATCTGTTAAAATACTCCTCTTTTTAGAAAAATTTTTTTTTTTTTCCCCGCTTTCATCCTAACATCACATAGAAAGCTTTCACGTCAACAGTCACTTCATTACTCCTTCTGGACCACGGTTTTACCTTTTAGTGACAGAGATAACCAAAGCTGCATAAACTGTAAAATGTGGAGACAGCACTGACTCACAGACTGTTTTCAAACCCTGATATATGCTGTATCTTCTAATTATCTGGTTTTATATTGCTTCTCTGCATGGGGCCAATGTTTTCCTGATATTTATGGACGTACTTTTTCCTCTCTATTTCAATGGCAAATTTAAAAAAAAAAAAAAAAGAGGAAAAATGTTTATATTTCCTTTCAATATGAGTTACCTTCTACTCCAGCTTGCATTTGTGATTATTACAGCTACTTACCTGATTCTTCCAAATTTCACCTGAAAATTCTGGCTTGGTCATTAGTAGAATTTACAATACTGTCACCCAATGGTTAATTACAAGCAAGGAAAGAAAAAGATTGCTGGTTTAGCAGAGTGACTATACCATTGTTTGTTTTAATTTAAAAGGGAGCAGCAAGACTATGTCTTTGGCAAAAGAAAGAAGTAGATGTGTTCTGGAGAAAAAGATTAAATCAGTGGAATCTGAAAGGAGGATTAGCTATGAAAGCAAATATGTCCTATCAGAAAGTACTTTTCTATGTGGTGGATGCAACCTGAGACAGAAAAAATGCAGAGACAAAGTCTCCGAGCAGGTAGCCTTAGGAATGTCTACAGCAAATCAGCCAGCAGAGGGGCGAGAGAAAGTCCTTGGATTAAATTAAATAGAGTAAGCATGTTCTTTTCTTTCATTTTTTGACCCATGTCTTTTATAAACACTGGCAGCTGTGTTGTCAATTTTGTTTAAGTAAACCCATTCTTTCTACTCTCTCCCCCACCATTTTACCTTAACTTGGCTTGAATTAAGAGCAATTTTGGCTGACAGCAAAGCATTCCTTCCGCGGGGATTTGCACGAACCTACAAAGCTGGGTAGTGGGATATCTTAACTGGACACCTCACCTCCCCAGCACATTTCCCAGCCTACCCAGTGGGTCACGGACCCCAGGAAACCCTAAGCCAGGACACGATCTGGTCTCATGGGGTCAGGAGAGGGGACAAGCACTAACAGAGGTAAGCCAAGGGGCCTTTCTGGCACTCAGCAAGGAATTAAAGAATATGCCAAAACCAAGCCAGCTCTGTGTAATACCTCTGCAAACCTGAATTGAGACATCCTGTGCCACTATCAGTTCCTTAAATTCATATTTAAGTGCTTGAGAGTATGTACTTCAACACCAGAGCATCCAAATTCACAGCAGAGCGCTCCCTTCCTGTATCTCATTGGGAAATTATCCAGGAACCGATCCTAGATATGCACAAGGGCAATTATAGCTTTTTCTCTTACCAAAGGCACCCACAAATACGTAATGGAAGCACACAGGGCTGCAGGGAAATAGCTTTTTACTAGGCCAACAACTATATGTAGTTTATTAGGCACAGTCTTAAGACAGACTTGCATTTCATATCTGTGGAAGAGACTGTGTGCCCTAAATGTATTTGTGTTGCCCATCGAATCAAAGCTATTACATCTCCCTACAAACCTGCACTCACACCTATCTTGAGACCATCACAGCTACTGAACCACTGTAATTCTTAGCTGCCTGCAGACAGACCAGGAATCTTTAGACTCAAGCAGAGAATAACTCTAGCCTTAGGAGTAAATGCATGTTTTGTTTTGATTCCAATTTGAACAAAAAACTTTTCTGTTTAAAGAAAAAAAGAATACCCAGGAGAAGAAATCACTGTTCCCCATCTGGCTCTGGGAACCTCATCTCACTTGGCTGGCCTCCTCTGAGTCCTCCCCAGGCTGTGGGGACTGACATCTAGGGATGCCCAATGTCCGGGCACCCACCGGTGCCCTCTGAGGCAGAGGAGACCCGGCCAGTGAGCTGGAAGGCAGCTGGAACGCTTCTGGTCAAGTCCAACCAGGGCTTTGGCAAATCGTTGTCAAATTTGAACAGACTGCCCCTTGTAGGCTTGAACAATCTTCCACTTTATTTAAGAAGAAATCTTTCTTTTTTTTGTTTGTTGTGTCTGACCAGGTTGTATTATATAGGCCGGATAAAGATAAATCTTTGCAATACATCATTTCAAATAATGCTCTGAAGCCAAACATCTGGAAATACATATTTTATCAGTGTAGCCGATGTCAGACAAGCTAATGTTGATACTTTAACTGTTCCTATCTTTATTTCCAAGACCTGGATCATGTTATGGGAATTGCAGTGCTCATGGCAAAATGACTGATATGAAAGTGTAGGAATTTTAAGCCCTTGGGGGGTAATGGTATGCTTCAGTAATCTGATGCAGAACTGAACTTCATGCTGATTAAGCAGAGTGGCCATCCTAAAATGATTTCCAGAAAACATCTAACTTCTAAACCCCTTTTTGTTACAAGAACTTTGTGGAGGGAGCACAGACTCTGCTTCTGGGATGAATTAATAGTGAATCGGTTGGTGTGTTAACAAAGGCAACCTCATCCTCTTTGTCCCTCCCTTTGGGCATCCCTGATACAAATGCATCACTAGCTAGGCTGCTCTTTCTGACAATAGAAAGAGTTTCTAACATGAAATAATTTTGCTTTTCAGTGTTACCCTCCCTTCTCTCCTGATTTTCAGGGTAGACTGATTATTGCTGATGTTAGAGCTTGAGACACAGAAGGGCATTTTTACTATTTCTGTTCAAGGTAGAGGACTGGATCTTCCACTGGGGAGGGGGGGACCAGACTCCTCTCTCGATGGCAGCCTGTTCAAACGTCCTGAACGTGCCTCCTACACCACCGTACGTGTAGTATGTCCTGCAGTTCAGTGAATACAGAGACAAATTAAAATTTCAGTAAGTCCTATAGGCAACGAGTTAAATGACCCAAGCAATATGTACCAGCCTTGTAGATAGGAAGATATACTTTCTCTTGTAATGAATGTACCACTAATGTCTCCACTAAGCAGAACATGATTTTCTACTACTAATCTGATGGCCCACTCCTAAAGAACATTTTATGACTATGTATTTCAAATTTTGATCAGTAGGAAAGCCCAAGTCTTGGCACAAACATAAACACTAATGATAAATTAGACACATGCAGGGTGTAACTTTTCAGAACCCCAGGCTCTGTCTAAATTTACTGGCTGTTTGCTGGGGCTTTGTGACTAATGGTAGCATAAAATATTTTAGTCAGCTGGCAAAGTGAGGACTCAGAATGATTGAGAAGTACTGTAACTGGCTGCTCTGATTAACAGTGGGCAAATTACTGTTAATGCTAGTAATAAATGCCATTAGCAGTAATTCACTGAATAGCAGCTCTATAGGTTCCAGTCACATCAAAGTTTAGCTAGAAACAATGACTGACTAATCTTGGCAAGTTCCAGACTTTGCTGTGTTTCCCAACGGCTGCTTGAAGACACTGCAGGTTGCAGTGGGCTGTGCACACTCATGCCTTGCGAAGAATTGGAATGGCTTTTTTATCAGCTATTACTCTTTCCTTCAGCTGGAATGACACGTGCAATATATTTAGGTTTGAAAGCAAGCAGTACTCCTCTGCTGCCTTCAGTGAGGTGAGTTGCTGCAGGACCCCGGGACCTGACACTGCAGCAAACTTCAGTGCTGTGCTGTGAATACGATCCTTCAAAAAGGGGAAAAACAGATTGGAGTCTGCTGGAATCTTTTGGATCCCCAGAAGAGCAACCTCCTCTTCTCCTGCTCCCTGACCCCATGATGCATCTTCTTCGCATTTCCACCAATGTAACGATATACACTCCTGTAACTCTGTACCAACTGAGAACATCAAACTCTGGTAGTAAATGCATCCATCCTATTGTCCTGTCTAATATGCCCTTATGTGAAGCACAAATGTAATGGTATTATGCTTTATTGCAATGAGGGAGAGTCATTGCTCCCATAAGTTATGGCGAGGCATATTATGCAGTAAATTTGCATCTTTAATTATTATACTTAACAATCCATACTGGCACAAGTTATTATAGAGGTCACTACACAGCATCTTCACTGGAACCTCAAGTATTCATTTCAAATAATTCCATCATGCTCTTTTACAGCACCGTGATAAAAAGCTGTTACCTTCTCATATGCATACAAATTTGGGGTGAATTTCATAATACTGTGCTGCTTCAGCTCAGCATGTCTGGTACTGAACTTCAATTACAGAAGCCTCACTGCTTTCCTTGTCTTGGGCACTTCTAGCACGTATTTTGCCGCATGATTTGATATAGCTCTGTTTTCCAGTGCTTTGAGAGGCATGTAGACCAAACATGCTGTACACAACTCATTGGCTAGTCCAACTTGTTTCAGACTCATTGAGGATGGAACATGCCAGTGTTCACACAAAGGTTGCCTGACTTTTTCATCAGGGAACAGAGGTGGGTCCAACACGAAGAAATGGTCAAATGCACTTTTCCCATGGCAAAACGAGCTGATGGTTTTCTCAGTCTGGTGTTTGAGCAAGTCATTTCTGGAACAGGCAGAATATTGGTCTTTCAGAATATTCAGATATTGAATAGCAGTGAGTTGTCAGTTAAAGCATCAGGGTAACAGTAACGAGGAGGCTGCTTTGGAGAGGGGTGAGAGTTGTTTCACAGACATGTGATGCAAGAATAGATATTGGCAGCGTTCTGTGTATAGATGGTGGAACAAGAGAAAGGGGAGTACTTAAGGAAGCACATATGATACTGGAAAAATAACATAGTCATTATTTGAACCTATTAGACACACATTCCAAAAAAAGTAAAATGACTTTTTATTCCCAGACTGGTAGCAATGTATTTGTTCATGCTCATCATATTTCCTATTTTCATTAGAGGAGAACCATTCCGCATGAAAGTCATTGCAAATAAAACTTCAGGTTCCTAAAATATGCTTATCTCACAAGAAGCTGCTGTTAGATAGTCTAAGTATGCTATAAGCAAAATAAATACAATACGTTCTTAATTTCATAGTTTGCCATGAGATGCATTTTTAATAACACTTTTTCATTAAATTTTACTGTTTCAGCTATCTGAAATAAGTGCGCATATATGAGACTTTTGATCTTCTTTGCAAAGCTGAATGACAAAAAAGACTTAAACAGGTTATTTTGTTTATAGGTTTTGAAATGGTATTTTGAAAAGACAGCAGGTGTTCCAGCTTGCTCCCCTCCCAGAAATTCATTCTTTAGAGGAACATTCACATCTATCTCATATTTACACATCCCCTTGCCTGTCTCACTTTCATCCACCCTCAAACTTCTAATGACTTTTCCTCCTCCACATACAGCCTTGTAGCAAGTCTGCCCCATATTTCTTCACATCTTCCCTGCCACAAAGGCTTTATCTGTGAGTAGCCAAATCTTTCTGTTCACAGACAATTTGGAAAGCACATTTGGACTCACTGAGATTCAATCATTGTTTGTCATGCTCTTGAACCTAACCTCAGAAAAGCATCTCATACGTCTAATGCCAATATTCAATGTTTTACAGGTGCATGTCAGGTGATTTTATAGAATAAACGTTGCACTTTCATACTGTGTAAGTCCACCTCAGTATTTACTGAAGTTACCTCTTATTTCGATGCTCAGTTGTGTCTAAGAAATGGCAGCAAACTCCCAGCTAAGGTGTAGCCTTCACGTTTCTGGTTGCAAAACAGGCAGAGTGGTTGTGTTTGTTGGGATTTTTCTAAACAATGTTTAAAATACTTTTCCCTTTACTGTAAAGCTATGGTGAAACATAAGAGAAATAATAGTTAAGAAATGACAGTTTGGCAGACAAATAAGCTCTTAAAACAAACCTTTTATTGGAATAAGACTTTGTGCTATGACCATTGCTGCTCAGTCTCTGATATCCCCTTGGCAAATGTGAGGCAAAATTGTCATACAGCGTGAGTGGTGTTGTCACAGAGCCATCTGACCAGAGCAGCATCTCACAGCCCAAGCAGTGTCCTGGCATGGGAGGTCATTAGGTAGACATCGGGAGGGAGAGTAGAGAAGGCTAGAGCCTTGCCTACTTCTCTTGCCAGAAAGCCGTGCCTGGTATAAGCCCAAGAGCAAAATTACTCTGGGTTGCATCAGTTGTCATTTAGATGTATCCTCTGGTTTATAGACCCCAAGAAATTAACTAACAGTTTGTGCTCGGAGCAGTAAATGGATCTGGTTTGGGTCCCTTAGATATATGGGTTATAAAATGGTGTCATGGATATAAGGTGGATTTCTGGGGCATTTTTAAAAAGTAGAACCAGATCTGTTTTCAGGAGGATATTCGATTGGAATCTAGTTAAAAAGTTTTGTGTGGTATTGCTTAATTCCTTCTGCAAACGAAGTTGTAATGGAAGAAAAAGGGAGAGTAGCTAAATGGAAGGCATAAAGTTTACAGCTCCTGCTTTCACGGACTTCCATTTAGGAGCACGCTATTACAGCTATTAAAATAACCTGCTAAATGGGTCAGTAAAATTTTATAATGCTTCATTTAAGAAAATTTTTTCCAAGATTTTTTCCAGGAGAAAAGGAAGGGGAAGTAGACATTTAAATAATGTGACTTTTGGATGAGAGAAAATTAAAGAATCAGCATCTTCACTTTTAAGGTCTTCTCAGTAATTATAACAATGCAACTTGAAAGACAGGATTTGAGGGGTATGTGTTTAAAATTCAAGGGAAAATAGATTTTTGGACTTACGCATTCCTATGCTACTCTGTTCTGCTAATGTGTGAGAACCAAATCAATTACATAGGCTGGGAACTGGATTTCTTGGATGTAAAGTCCTTTCTGAATGAAGTTAAAATTAGGGCTTTCACTCTTCATTGCCCAGAATATTTTGTGTTTAGTTACTCTTAAAGCAAGTGGGTGTAAAATGTTACTGCTGTAATGTGTTTTCTGATCGGGTACACAAATTATAAATTAATTTGAGGCGGTTGCAGGCATCTAAGGATGCTCTGTGCTCAGACCCTATCAACAGGTATATGTATGTTATTTGATGCATATTACCTAAAACATTAACATGCCCTCTTGTGTAAAGTACTTGCAGGAAGTGGGCTGAGCTGAAGAGTTAGCAGGAACTCAGGTATAGATGTTTACAAAGTCAGAAGCCAAAAGTGTTGTAAATGATGCAATGTCCTGTAAAACCTCACATTTTGTATCTTGAAAGCACCTAGTTTGAAAAGAGATACTTTCCAGTCTGTTTGCCTGAAAAGCAAAGCCAAAAACAAATTAGCAGGAGTAAAGTAATCCTTTAATACGCTTCTCTCGCTATGCCTAAAAATGCAGATGACAATCTCACCCCTCAGGGAGTGTCCATAGCAATGTAAATACAAAAACCACCCCCAAAAAAGAGAGGTGAAGCAGGAATAGTGAATGCTCCTACTTATCTCTCATGTACAGCCACCATGGCCTTTTATTTCATGCTAAGCTAATACAAATCTGCATATCAAAGAAACTAATAAAACTTCATAAAACACAGAATTTGCTTTATTTAAAATCAACTCAGTTGCCTTTTTATAGTTTCAGCTAAATCTATTAAAATCACACAGAATGACCTCTTACAAAGAAAGCAATTACTTGAAAAAGTAACTTACCATGACAATACATGGCTTTGGAACACACTTTGGAAAAGTGTCACTTTTTCAGGCAGAAAGCATTTATCATATCAAAATAGTTATTATCAAATAATCACCTGCTATGGACTTCTTAGCGTGGAAAAGGAGCTAGAAACCTTCCCACTTGCTTTTTGGCAACAGCTGCAGAGGACAGAAGTGTGTCTTCCCAGCCCTCCTTATGAATATTCTTCTTTCCTTTTGCAAAATCTTACCTAGGCCAGCTACAGTCCTTGGCAACCTCGCCAGCAAAAATGACACTCAGAACAACCAAGCACTACATTTGCACAGTGTTGATTCGCTTCTTTGGAAATCTAAACCTTTAACCTGTTCGTATAATATCCCAGGAGGCAGACTGATATGCAGGGAAATAAATGAGCAATTCCACTTAACATTGAGGTCTCAGTCACACCGTCCCTGATTATTCACTGTTTTTTACTGAGCTCTGTATAGTTATCGGCATGCCTCCTAAGTGGAAGTGAAATGCCACTGAATTAAACCTCCCCATTTATCCCCACTACTTCCAGTTTCTTTCCGTATCTACTTTGCCCAAGTAGAACTGACTGCACAAGAGACACATTGTACTGACATGTGGTTGGTGATTTCTAGGCTATGTGGGGCTTTCCTATGAGTTTCTGTATTTGCCTGCTGGACTTCATCATGTCCCCTCCTCCAGAAAAGGAGGCTGTCAGTGAAGGTGGTTAGCCATCCCCGGTCACTTCACGTCGCTTCTGAGGTTTTGCAGGAAATGAAGGAAACATCGAATCATAGAATGGTTTGGATTGGAAAGGATCATCTAGTTAAAGATCATCTAGTTCCAACCCCCCTGCAAGGACACCTTCCACTAGACCTGGTTTCTCAAAGACCCATCCAGACTGGCCTTGAATGCTTCTAGGGACAGAGCATCCACAACTTCTCTGGGCAACTGGTTCCGGTGTCTCACCATCTTCACAGTAAGGAATTTCTTTGTAACATTTAATCTAAATTTACCCTTTTTTCACTTTAAAAGTATTACCCCTTGTTCTATCACTACACTCCCTGATAAAGAGTCCCTCCCCATCTTTCCTGTAGGTTGCCTTTAAGTACTGGACATCAGTAACATGTTCAGAGCCATCTAAAGGGATGAGCCGGCAGGACTGAGGTCTTGGACCATCCCTAGCTCCAAAGCAGCACTCAGAAGATACCACTCTGGCTGCAACAGGATTGCTGTGTGGGGTCACAGCTGGTATGTCAGATGCAGAGGACTGGACAGCACTTATGTAGCTAGACCATGTAGCTGTCCATGTTTGTGCACTGTGCCACAGGCTTCCCTGTGACATCCCTGCCAGCACTTGAAAGGGACCAGCACACACCAATATGCCATGCTACCACATCAAATATGGATATACAAGCACTTTTTGCAAAAGGAAAATGAGACAGAATAGGAAACATGCCTTATTTTTTCTGAATTCTCACTTCTATCCATGCATATGCGTATAGTAATAGATAACAACCAGAGGGGAAGCTCTGCCTGTAAAGTCCCATCCATTTTTGTCAGATCCTTTACAGTTTTATGACTAACTGCTGCAGTCCTGAATATACATGGATGGCTGTTGAGGTTTTGGTAAAGGCAGGACTTTCCTGGGTGTCCAAATCTTCTTAACTTTATATTACCTAACATCAGTTTGCTACACTGTGGTAGAGGAGGTGTGAAATCTTCCATATGGTCAATGTCAGAATCCACATTACTGAGCGTGCAATGCTCTCTGCAAAGACTTTAATACCAGCCATAGCCTTGTATTCTCAATTTACTGGCAAGAAGCAAGCCTATTTGCATTTATTAGTTGAAAGACCAGATGTGATGTGGTCAGGATCAGGTTAGTCTACAATCTGTCTACCATTTGCTGCTTTGGTTCCACCTGATTAATGCTAAGCCATCCAAAGGAGGGAAGCCATCATATAAGTCCATCGGAAATACTACATAATATCACAGCACAGCACAACTGTCTGTATGAATATCCTAGATCGTGCGGGAGAACAAGTTTATCTAAGATATCGCAGAAGACTGAGGCGATTGTTATGCCAGAAAAGTTTTTGTCTAGTTAGTTATCAGATGACATCACTTCTGAGCTCATTTACAAATTCCTAGAGCAACAAACGTTTCAAAGAGCTGTACCTCCAGCCCTATTGTGCCCTTATTGCCTTTGCAGAGAACAGAACCCATTTGCTTCCAGTTTTGCAGCAGACAATTATAATGGCCATCTTTCTTTACTGGACAGCAGCATACATTGCCATCTGGCTCATTGCCTTACTGGCCAAATTTGTAAAGATGCTATTTTGATGGGTCACTATCGAAATGATGCTTTCAGACACACATTGCTATAGCAGTGCTAGTAAACAAGCTAAAAGAACACAATTTGCAGATGACAGGAGTCCCCCATGAATCTGTTCTTGCCCCAGTTTTTTAAAATTTTTACAAAGGACTTGTCTCCAACAGTCTTCAAGCCATTCAAGTAAGGCAGGAGAGAGATTCAGAAAAAAATAAAGGCATTTTGCACTAGGACCCATGGTCACCAGTGACAGTAGCAGGAGGTATAAACTCCGTGGCGGCAGTGAGGACATCACCATGTTTCTGCCTCAGTCATGCCAGAGATCCACAAGAAGGCTGCTGCTTCTCAAATGGCTTACAACCAGCACAAGCTCCAAGTCAGAATGTCAAGGTACGACTCTAGACGGTGTAACTCCCATAAGCACATTCATCCCTCCCCAGCTGAGAACATTAAGAGCAAAAAGGGCCTCCAAAATCAACGTGCAAGCCCAGGTTATGCGCAAACAATGAGCTAGTCAGTAATAGCCCTCTGCTACTTTGCTGGTAAAAGCTGTGCTCCTGGGAAGTGAAATGCTTCCCACACAAAAGCAGCTGATGAGCAAATGGATAAAAAATGAGCATAATAACAGTGTTTAAGAAACTAACAATAAACCAGTAGCTGCCTTCTAGCTGTTTTGCTCTTTAGCATCAGAATCAGTTCCTTGATAAAACTGGTGATAGGGAGCTGCCACTTTTCAAAACGTATTTGGAGGCAAGGTGTGTCTGCTTCACCAGCAGATTCATGGCTGGACCAGGCCCCTGCATCGCTGAGATGGCCACACCGTGCTGAGCAGAACTAGTAGAGGCTCTTCTCAGGTCCCCATAGGAATCTCATGGGAAGCTCAAGCTGCTACAGCACCTCTGCTGCTTTACCAACAATCTCAGACGCAGTGCAAAAGTGTGCGACAAGTAGTCACAACTCTGTATGAAACGCAGTTTTCTGGTAACTGCAGCATCACTGAGGATGCCAGTTATCAACCAAAACAGCTGCTTACCATGTGCTGGGTAATCAGGAAGGCATATTTCGCGGTTGCCACTGGCTTTGGGTAGCTAAAACGTGTACAACATTTATTCAAGTGTCTTCCAACATCTTTTCATTTACCTGCTTCCTCCTTAATCTTGCTATCTTGTATTTTGCTGAGCTGCGTTTTCTCCAGTTTTGTTTGAATCACATGCACTTGTATAATGATGAATAACAGTAACTGTATAGGGCAAAGATAGTGCAGTCCAGATTCCATAAGAAAGGGGGATCTGCATCCAGACAAACACAGCATCTAATTGCCAGATTCAGCACAGAGCATGATGCTTAGGTGGATTTGCTGAAAAGTGGGTTGTAATACTTTCTATTGTTTGCTTTTTTGTTTTGTCTTTGATGTGATATTCTTCCTCTCATCAAAGTGTTTTTCAAATAAATGAAAAATAAGATAAAATGGAGAGTTCTTACACAAAGTGAAATAAGGAGATGCAGCTTGCTAGGCACAAGATACACATCTGAGTGAAAGGTGAGATAGAAAGTCACCCTTCTTTTCAGCATCTGAGACAAGGTGGTGGAGGGCAACAGTGTAAATCAGATAATTGTGCTTTATTTCATTAGGACCTGCCTAAACTACAAAATACTTCTAAGGAAAAAAGTGACTATTAAATTTGATATCTAACGAGCGTATGATCGGATTTTAATAACATGCTTCAACCCAGAGACGGAGCAAGGCTAAAGCACTTTTTAAACTGCTTAGAACTTAGTCTGACCCCATCAACAAGGAGCATTTCACACTGTGCCGGAGCTGTTTGAGCTATGGCTTGGGAGCAGGCAGGAGAAGCCATGTTATAGAGTTAAATATGCAAATCTTTAAGCAGGTGATATTTCAGGTATCTAATTGGATCCTAAGAGGGATTTTCTTGCAAAATATATGACTCTACCTAACTTACTAGGGTAATTATTAGTTTATATTTCACTATGGGATATTATTTTCTACTGCGTATGTATATAATAGCTCTGCAAATATTAAACCATATTCAGTTTTAAAAGTTTGTGACTGTTCTTTCACAAAGGTACGGTAAATACCTCATGCTTTCTGGAGAGCTGCACTGGTTTTCCTTGTAACACCTGTTTTATAAATGAATTTTTTATTATGAGACATCAAGGATACAGCGGTCAGGGTATAGGACAGTTACTGAGCGTATTAACAGAATTTTCATTCTTACCAGCTGCATTAACAGACTGCCTTTACAGAAAAGCTGCAGTCTTTATCACTGCCAAAAAGCCAGATGCTCAAATATCCTCTTTGCACCGTGATGGTCACTGGATGACCAATAAAATACCCAACATTATGCCCCTCCTCCCATTAACTTACGAAACGTTGTCGTTATTTTTTTTCTGACCTTTACCAAAACAGACTTATCTGTGTATTCTTGAAAGTGGAAGCAAAAACATCCAGAAAAAAAAAAAATTATCTGTCTCTGAAGTTTTGAATACAGTCCATATGTCACAGAGACTTAGTGAGAGACCGAGTCTGAGACACACTGATAGGGTGTCACTGTCAATATCGCTTCACAAGGTCACCGAGTTGGTACTTCACACAACGCGCAGCTCTGCTGTTGTGTTGGAAGGAAACCTTCAGTCTACTGAAGATAAATGTTAAGTATGGCAGCAGATTACAGAAGCAAGAAAACCTCTCAGGACGTTTTCAAATGCTTCAAGCAAACTGAAGACAGATGGATCAATATTTAGGAATTATTGTTATCTGTTCTGCAGTTTATTAGTAAAGTCAAAGTTAGTCCATTAAAAGTGTTGAAAAGAATGCTAATAACTTTTCTTACAACAATAATCATTAGAGAATACCATAGTATCATTATGAGAGCACCAGATTTCTTTTCAAACTGTAGCAAGCTGAAAATTCAAAATTCCTGGTACAGAAAACATCACAACATTAGCTTCTTTAGCCACTAGATCAATTTTCCATTTAATGGGGAATAACTTATGTCACTTGATGGCCTTTAGGGACCTTTTCACAATAATCCACTTGACAAGTGAGGCAGGTAAGCTTTACAAGGTTTATAATTGATCACTGGTGCTGTTGTAGACATGATGGAAATACCATATATAACATAAACACTTTTTAGCAAAAAATATTATTGCTTCATAATCAGGTGTAGGTGTTAGTCTCTGATTTGGCATCACTTTGACATAATGAGCCTATGGTTCTGCATACACAGAATGTAAATATAATGATGTTTTTATAACAGTTCCAGACGTCTTGCCTGTATATGAAATGTAAATACTGCGTTCAATCTTTAGCCCTTAAAATTGGGTGTGAAGGAGGGATTCTGTTTGGGCCCGAATACAGGCAGGCTTTATTTGGGGGCTATATTCCTATGGAAGTGCAGCTGTTCAAACGCTCTTAGCACCCAACAAAGACAGCATTGTTCTGCGGAAGCGCGTTTGCTGGAGTTTGTGCAGCTCTGGCCAGCTGTAGGTGGGACGACTGCAACAGCAAGAGCCTGTTACTCAGCAATCCGCTGAACGATGCCTGGTGGTTTCTCAGAGCGATGATGGACTGCATCTGGCCAGGGCAACGAACAACGGGGAAACAAAGACCTGGCTCAAACAGCATGTGTGGTGTGGATGGGCACCCGCGCTCCTGCAGTCGGCACGGGAGAGCTTCTAACGATTCTAGCCAGCATAGATGGCTGGTGTGGCCTCTAAGACTTCACCAGCGTCACTTTAGCAGTAATGCTATTATTCAAATTGTTGATTCACAGCAATGAACAAAATTCTTGGGCAACTGGACTTAGATGCCCATAAAAGAATACTGATACTCCCACTTACACTGACCCTTATTCGGACACCATTTTCTCAGACACTTTTGACATGATCTTCACCCGGTTACAAAATGACAGAATTTGGAGACAACACATCGATTTAGCAAGAAGGAAAAGTCAGTGGCACGGAGCACAAGGTATAGTCTATCTTGGTCTGTTTGTATTTATACATGAATTCTGTCAAACAAACCACAGGAAGGAAAACCTGCTGTGGGACTCTCAAGCTAGCCAGCAATTCCTGGTCCCTGGGAAGCTGTTCTTCCTGGAGAGTCACCTACAGATACAGGTACAGAAAACAGGACAGACAGAAAACCTCATCTGTTGCATCTCATTGCTCCGCAAAATTCATAACCTTGCAGCATTTTCTGAAGGATTAAAATCTTGCTAAAATATTAAGGAGAACATACAAGAGGATGTGCAACAATATTATCTGGTAGTACTGCTTTAACAGTTGGAAATTTCACTAGAGAACTGTAAATCCTCCTGTTTTCAGGCATAGGGCTAAATACTAATCAGGGGAATTAATAGGTTATTACAAAATACTAACAAGAATTTCTTGTCCATTTATTGGAAATATTTGGCATTTTCTGAGAAATAATATCAGGCTAGATGGATCACTAATGCAATCTGTGGTGGTAACACTCACGTACTTGCACAAGAAAAATCTTTGTTTGAGGGTAACCTCTGATTGCCAAGATCTTCCTTTGTGTTAGTTTTTGTAGTTACAGAGCCAGCACCAGGAGAACACCAACTTCAACAGAGTTTTCCTCTAGCTCAGCTAAGGCTATATACAATACAGTCATCACTAGTCCATAAGAATGCTAGTTGGGTGGTTTTGTTTGTTTGTTTGTTTTCTTTCCAGAGACACTGCAGTAATACATGCTAACACAGTCTGTCCGTCTTTCTTCCAGGAGTGGTTAGACTTCACCCGGACTTCTGAATTTGCTACTACCTTTGAAGTAATTAATTTATTGAGTACAGCTGGCTCAGCCTCTCACCTTGAGGTCCTGGGTGCAGCCCCTGTTTGCAGCCCAGCCAAACCTGCCATCACATTGGCAACGTGAGAAAAAATGTGTATTAAGAGAGGAGCAGAAGAGAGAGAAGAAAGTTAATGTGATTCCACTCTCTGAAGTTCTAACACTTAAAGAGAGGTATCTTATACAAGGGATTGCATGAACATGATGCCTTCTTCAGTACTTCATGTACAAACTTCCTTGGCAACTGACTTGTTGCAGCCAAGGGCGGAATATGTATCTTCTTGCTGACGCTATTCTAATATCGTATCCAAAGGCTAAGTGTATGACTCAGCTCCCTCCCCCACATTTTTGTTTCTTTCTTTCCCATTATCTGTTCATTACAGAAAATGAAAAGGGAACACTGTAAGGACAGTCCTCCCTGCTGACATAGCCACAACACCCATAGGCATGGAAATACAGATTAAGGTTTCTAGTTTTTCAGTTTTCTATATCTAAGTTTCAGCCAAGATCTGCCACAATACCTTGAAGAATATCAAGGCACAAAGCTGAGCTTACATGATGATGTTTTCAAATATGACTTATTTACCTAATTTGTATGGACTGCCTGTGGTTTTGCAAATTGCCTTAGTTCTTTCCATTCATAAACCTGTAGGTCAACCAGTTCATATTAAACTGGTCCTCTGCTAGGAATGCCTTGTGTTTCACTAGAAACAACGTGACCAACCCTGTGACACTTTCAATCTATATCTTATTTTTCAGAATTGAAATCAGATTTGTGAGTTTGGAATAGAATGGTCTACCTATTAGAAAATAAAATAGACGATATGGGAAATAAGGTTACTCACACAGTCATAGGACTAAAATTTCAACACGGTTATGAATAAAAGTTATTCCCTGAGTTTCTTGAAGTTTCATCCCAGCAGTTACTTTCTTCAGCACTAAGACCACCTCTGATCACCTGCTTCATACCCTGAATTTATTGCATATTGAGTTAAATCCACCTCTGTATAGTATTTTCATTCTCTTCCCAGGTGACAACCTGCCCGCCCCTGTTGTAACCAGTGGGGCTTTTGCTTCTGTTTCTAGAAGTCTCAGTTTCCATGACACGTCTACCAAAACTGTACTGGTGAGTTTGGATTCAGCAGGGAAACAATTTGCTTGAGAGGCATGGAACTTCATGGAACTTCAGTAGAGGTCCCTGCTAAAAGCAGTGTCACAGAGCTGGGGCGCACTCAGCCAAGATGAAGAAAGAACTGTCTTTTGAATGTTCCAGAGTGGCTGGGTCCACTGAGACCATCCAGGGCACCTGATATGTCCACGAGCTCCTTCTGTCACGTACCACCTCCCTGCTCCCTGCCCTCACCCTCTCTCTCCCTGCTGCAAGAACAAGGCAGGGCACCAGGACAGGGATCCACTTTGGGTGACAATAACCAGGCTTTTTAGCTCAGTGAATTTTAATCCAGAGCTGTCTGGCTGCTCTGGTTTGCTTTGCAACCAACACAACCCCACTGTCTGGGGAAACCCAAGAGGAGAAAGAAGCGGGCTTGGGAGCCTGTGGAGCAAGAAGAGTGTGCGTGGAAGGGAGGATTGCTCCTCTCTGCAGCACATCCCTCATGCCACCTGGAAACGCACAATGACAGTGGGAAGCACTCAGTGCTGCTTCAAGCAACATCTAAAATGTCTCACCGAAGAGAGACAAACTGGATCCCATCTTTTAATATTTTACAGCAGAGAGTGTTTTATTTATGAAATGAATATATAATAAAGAAAAAATATTCTTGCTACCACACTTTTATGCAAGCCAACCACAATTACCTTGTTTTAACCTTGAGGTTTTGTTCCTCAGACTTCCTAGATAATGTAAGTCAATTATCAGATGAAGATTTAGGTATTTGTCATTCAGGACTGTGCCACGAGGAACCTGGGGCCACGGTGTAGCTGCATCGCCATGACCCCCACTTATGCAATCAGACACCAGTGCGGTTCTGTGTGAGAGCTTACCCAAGTGGAACTGATTGCAGAGTTAAGACCTAAATTTACCCATTAGAGTGCAAAGCAGTAGCGAGGTCCTGATGAAGACACTTTAGCTAACCACCCTGTTTCTCTGAATATTCTGATTAAGTAAGAAAGGTTTGGGGTTTAGTGGATTATACAATTTATTGCAAAAATAATTTTCCTCTCCTGAAAAGTCAAGGTTGTACAGATGATGTATGTTTATACTAAGAAAGCCTTTTTTGCACGTGTGTGTCTTCCAATTAGTTCTTTGAGGCTTTCAAGGACTTTTATTTTTACAAACAGAAGCCCTAAATCTCTGGGGAGTGGGTAGTTTGTCACCTTCAGGTGAGCAGGGAACAGTGTGTTAGGCTCATGGAGAGGCTGGTGTTCCCTCACCAGCTGTTGCACGCACCAGGTCTCATACGGATCTCTCCTATCCAGTGGTATTTTGGTCCAACCGCTGTTAGGTTTTAATAATTTGCATAGAAACCTGGCCCTGACAAAGTAAACAGGGAGAGACACACACACAAGACCAGCAGCAAAGGTGCTGAGGATGAAAAGTCATGGCTGTGGCCGAAGGGTACAGCAGGGAGCACAAATTGAGACGGGTCAAGAGGGAGGCAGCTTGTCTTTCGGGGTTCAAACAACCCTCCCGCAGACGGGTTCCTCTGCAAACAAAGAGGCGGTGCGAAGAGGCAGTTTTTCCAAGCAAGCAGCAGCTGAAGTGGTTTCCGGATGGACACCGCCGCAGAGGCTGCTCTGCTGAAGGAGAGGAGCGCAGCGTCAGGGCACTCCCCACATGGGGAGAGGGTGTGCGCCAGCAGAGGTGCAGAAGCATCCCAGCCTGCAGAGACACCGGGAAGCACAGTGTCCAGGCCAAACGTGGGCTCCAGCCCCTCGCTTTAGACACAGAGACCATGACCATAGTGAGCAGTGGTGCAGCCTCCTCTCCGGTGGATGAGGATAAAGTTTCAGGCTGGCCTGCCACATCCTATATGTATTGGATGTAATAAAGGGATTTTTATTTGATATGTGGACAATACTGTCCATTATCATTGGCTTTCCAGATTTATTCCATGTCCCCTTCCATTCTTCACCTCCAATAATGTTTTCTTTGTTTTATAGACTTGGTGCTCTTACAGACTAAACTTGGTGTGTGCTAGGAGGAAGTATTACATGACAAAAGTATTTAGTTTCCCCAGGACCTGGATGAAAAATCAATCTAATACTCTTTGGTATTTATACAAGGAAGAATCCCTAGAAAATTAAATAGGCCTTTTTTCTTGCCAGTAGCACCTGAAAAAAGAGTTACAAAAGGGTTCTTCTTCTCATTCATTTCCCAATGGGAAGACACTTCGTTATTGCTTTTGTTACTGTAATTATCATCATGCAATCTGAATAATTACAACAATACACTTCAGCAAACTGCAAACGCTGAAAGGATTTCAGTGTAAAAAGAATCTAGATAGGTTTTTTCTTTCTGCATAATGTAAAAGAAAGTTATATGAACCACATCTATTTACTTTTCCAAACCAGTTGCTAGTAGTATACTAAAAAAGCTTGAGAAGTTGCTTCATGAATACTTCTCTCAGCCAGTATCTAGTGGACGGAAAAAACCACCCTTATTCACCCAAGTATCATAAAATGAGCCAATCGTAAAACAGCCAAACTGCATGAAGTTCATTATCTGATCCACTGACTTTTTCATGAGAATCAGCTTATTTATAGTATGGTGCAGCATATCAGTTGCCAAGAGTATGCATATATTAAACTGTACAGAAAAAAACCCACCATTTTCTACCACATTAGTGAGATTCCATTCGTGTGTGTTCCTGACAAATGGCTCCCCTGCAGTTGTCCCAGCATTTACTTGCCAGACAAGACCCATTTACTGCTTCATTTATTGATATGCAATGGAAGTTATAGA
Organism: Chionis minor; assembly: GCA_013398295.1. Lineage (NCBI taxonomy): Eukaryota > Metazoa > Chordata > Aves > Charadriiformes > Chionidae > Chionis > Chionis minor. The sequence goes on from VZSF01004966.1 coordinate 191,607, forward strand.
ATAAGTATCATATCAGTGAATCGAAAGCAGTAATTCACGCAGTTCTTAGAGACATAATGTCTGGAGAGTCTAAAACTAAACTAACTCCAGGAGATGTTTATGAGTATTGTGAATGAAGGGGAAAAAAAACCACCCCAGAGCAATAACGTGATGATGGGAATTTTAATTTAATTTGAAGTAATGCAACCAAACTGCATGAGGGGAAGAAATGGAGAGAACAATCAAGTCTCTTAACCAACAGTATTTTATCCTGCCATTAAATTGTTATAATTACCCAGTATTTGACCAGATGGCAAGTAATTTCTAAAGTCAGACCAGGTGTTCAAGATGCAGAGATAATCACAAAGCTGATGACTGTGGTGAAACTAATTAAAAAGTGTGTTGCAGTGGCACAGTGGTGCTGTGGAGAGAGTGAGTGACCAAAATTAACAGGATAGAAAAGATCTGATGTACTATAACAAAGTGATTTGGAAAATAGTAAGCAAAACCAAACAGAATTTAATTAATTTAAATGATCAAGGTCAGAGGAGCACTCTATTAAACTATTAGATAATGAAATCTATTTGGGGCTTTCTGGGGTTTTGGTTTTGTTTTCTAACACAAATGGGCAGACAGAAGTGAAAGGCAGAACTAATAAAGACGAAAACTGTCAACCCAATCAGAAGAGGGGCAAAATACGGGCACAGATGCACATCAAAATGAAATATGGGCACAAAAAATCCTTTTTATGCGGATGAACGCTGATTACATGGCCACAGCTGGAAATTACAGGGAGCTTTATTCATTAAAGGCTAACTATCTTCAGTTAGGCTTTGCTTTCATGACAAAACAACAGAGTAGCAAAGAAATGAATCGCCGTGCTGTGCCTGCAGCTCCCCCGAACATGCTGCCCTGCAGCCTGCAGCCAGCACACTTATACTTAATAGACGCCTTCACCTTCCTGGGACCAAAAATCAATTCAGACATGAGGGAAAAAGCATTTAACTGGGGAATGGGGAGGTGAGGGAGAAAGCAAACTTTAAAAACAACCCCAGCAAGTAAACACCCCACCATACAATAAGAGAAATCAAAATGTCTTATTGCCAGCTCGGTGCACGTTGGTCTACCCTGCCGGCTCGGTACTTTGTGATCACCTCTGGCTGTCTGCTCTGAAAATGTAAGTGCGAATGCTCACGCTGTGCCCACGGCCCTGAGGAGATCACTAATTGGCTCCGTGCTATGCCCATACACGAAGCCTGATGCTAAGGGGTCCTGGACACAAGTAAAAGCTGAGAACTATTAAAGACAGCTCTCCACAAGGTTTTTCTGTCAAGAAAGGGAGGTGTTCCCAGATGGTCATCTCCAGCAGAAGGGGTGCTCCTCTCTGTGCCCTTGCAGCCTGCTCTGGAGCCTGGGGACACCCACAAGGGATGGGGGGTTGTAACATCCACAGGCTGAGGAGAGCTTAAAAATCCTCTTGTTCAGTGAGCACTTTTGCCATTACAGAATGATGAAAATTATGTGCACCTCTTCACCCTATGCTGCCACATTGCGCTGCTGATGTATTTTGGCACAGTGCATAGGGAACTTTTGCTAGCAATAGCAATTAGGATTCAGAGTCACTCTGCTGCTTGGCTTTTATCTCTGAGAGAGTTTTCAGCTGTGTGAGCTTGGCCACACTTTGTGCAAGAACGCTAGTAGCGTTAGCAGCCCCATCCAGCCCTCCAACATTTGGGAGAGTTTCTCCTTGTTGCAGGTGTCTTTGCTTGCAGAAAAGCTGGAGATTTCTTGGTGCAGAGGTGCTACGATTTGAAAGAGGAACAGGTAGCAGATGGAGTTGATAAATCAATTGATAGTCCAATTAATTCTGCCAGTAAGAATTTTGCATTCACATTAGTACTAGCAATAACATCTTGCTGGCCTCTGTCTTGACTGGAGCTAGAGACTGCAGGAACCCTGCTGCTGCAATCAAATGTTTCTTCAGACCTACTCCAGAAAGCAAAAGGGGTCAATATGTTAATGGCTGTGAACAATTGATATCTGTTGTTCCTTACTTAGTCATTGATGTCCAGAATAGAATGAGCTGAAAAACAAAGTCTGTTAAAAAAATTATCTCCCTGTTGTTTTTATCAGTTCTCTAGCTGGCTCAAAAACAGAAGATTCATTTTTAATCTATTCATCTTTTTTTTGTTGTTGTGTTTTTTTCTCCTTTTTTTTATTGATCCCAGATTTTGGAACTTTTCAGTCAACTCTAGTTGTGACATTGATGTTGGGAACACATTTCCCTCTCTGGAATGAGAAAAATAACGAACCATAATTGGAAACAGGAGTGCAGCCCCCAGATAATGGTGCAAGTCTATGGAAAACAGTTTACCCAGTTGAAAATACAGCCACATTCATTCCAGCAGTGCTTCCTCACCACAGAACATACACTGCAGGGTATGCAGCTTTCCAAGTATTTTTAACCTCTCAGGCAACTGGTATTCTGGCAAAAATATCTCACAGCATTTCATATTTGATGCTTTGCAGTTTCTAATGGATATTTTCCTAAGGACGATTATGAGCTAGCATCCCAAGGACTGCAGCTTCTCTGGAAGCTGGTACAGGCACAATGTCTTTTACTATTATGATTATTTTCAACAAGTTCATAATCTCCTGCACCAGCTGTTGTTTCTATGCTGCCTTCCTACTGCCATACTTGTGCTTTGTTTAAACAAGCAGGGAGCTTGCTATTTTTTGGAAACAAGCAAATAAAGCTAGGTTTAGGGAATTTGGAAATAAAAGCTTGTATATGAATTCAATAAGGGCACCACAGGCTTGAAGTAAGCACACGGCTAAGCAAGAGAAGAAGAAAATTTCATGTTAATCTACAGATTTTTAATTAAAAGTTAAAGCCCGTACACTTGCACCTCTGTTCAAGTCTACAGTGACCTGCAGACATCTTTAAGGGCCATACAATCAATTTTTAGTGTTCAATAGGCCTTACCACCTACTCATATTAGCACGGAAAAGTAAGGGAAAGGCCCTTTCCATCTCAGGCCCGGCCATACAATGGTCTCTGTTGGTTAGTGGCAGGTAACACTTTGCAGAAAGGAGGAAGACTAGGTTAAAGTCTGTCATCTTCCTTGCACAGGAGAAAGCAGGTACGAATGTAGGTTTCCCCAAATCAGATGTGTGCCTGGGCTGTTAAGTACAGAGGGAAGAAGCTAAAGAATGGGAATAAGGGGAGAGAACAGGAGGGACAAGAAAGTGTTTCTTCTTTCCGTTTTCAAAACTGACCATTTCCTTATATTAGTAATACGCAAAAATAACAATCTCTGGGTATAACCTGTGGCACGATATACCTGTAGGAGCCCTTCTTGTTGCCTTTCACAGGCAGATTCAACCCCAGATAGGCTTTGGATTTCCAAACCTCATCCCTGTGTGAGGACCCTGGGAGCATCCAGCCTCCTGGGAGTGTGGCTGCAGGGGCTCATAGTCAGCTCAGAGCTGGTGTAACCAACAGCAGCCCCCATCCCATTCAGACTATGCCTCTATATTCCTCCTGGGTTTTCTGTCCCTGCTTCCACCTCTCATATGCTTTGTTTTTATGTCTAAATTCCATCAGGATCTCTTTGTTCATCTAGCAGACCTCCTGTCACCTTTACTTGACTTCCTTCATGTCAGGATGAACTGAGATTGAGGAGGGGATCCTTGAAAATCAACCAGTTCTCCTGGATTTCTTTTCTCTCCAGGGCCATATCCTATGGGACTCTTCCAACAAAGTTCTTGAACAGGCCAAAGTCTATCATGAATAGGGGACATAGAAATCCGAAGAGATCTCTACAGTCTTCCAGATTATTGCAGGACAGTCATGAGATCACCAGACATTCACTCAATTTAAAGTAGCCTTGATAATCATCTGGCCTGAAGATCACAGGTATGGTTTAAGACAACACTTACTCTGTGATGAATTTACATCATTTGTCTCAGTATCTGCTTTGGATTTCCCCTTCCAAATAAAAAGTTAAACAAACTTCATATTTTGCACAATACAGTTTGAGGAAACCTAAAAGCTCCATGCTGATCCCATGCTGGTTCCACAAAAATGCAGCCCCACTAGCTTTGTTAATGGCACCAGTCCTCCAAACCTGCTCAGTTGTGACAATTCTGTGCTATTTAAAATTTAATGCATTCTCAAGGACCTCAGAAATCGGACCCCGCATCAGATTAAGCTCAGAGTCCAAGTAGATGTAACCTCCTGTCGTATTTACATATGTTAATTCTGTCACGGAATGGAGAAGAGCATCTCAGTAATAACTACACTCATGCTAATAAAACCAAGGTGTCTAGAGAGGATAATTACTCTATGACCTTGCTGCTTCACGGCAAATGACCTTCTAAGATTGGAGAGTAGAGGTGGTTAAAAATGTTCTGGTAGAATATTTTTCTGCTAGGGAATGATCCCAGAACTGGGACATTGCAGAAGAACATACATATTGTCATGAAGACTTTGACATAAAATTATTGATATTGTTTGTTCAAATAATTCTGCAGCTCACAGCTTAATGTGATCACAAAGCTCTGTTTGAACTAGTGCATCAGGATTTGAAATGCATAAGGTACAATAGAAAGCTCAAAGCAAGAAACTAAGAATGGAGACTTTCAATAGTCATGTCAACGTTTCTCACACTTTTTAAGTTTCTCTGTGAATTTTTTTTACTTGTCACTCCCACCATGAAGAAGGAATGAAAGGTAGAATGCTTGTAATTTTTTAACTCGAGATACTTAAATGTGTGTATTACCAAGGCAGACCAGCATCTCCCAGATAGGCAAAAAGTTGTCAATTTAATTATTTTGGACTTCTTTCTAATTTATATAATAAAGGCACTGAGATGATAGCTGTAGTCTCATGGTTTGGGAAGAAATACCTGCATTCTGCAGAGAAAACAGATGATTTATCAAACTCTGAAGATAATCAGCATATTTACATACACACTTTTATGTTTAACTGCCACTTTATGTTTCCCAATTAAAGTGGTTTATTTGACTGTTATCTTTAGCTAATTAGTACTTATTTTATGGAGTGAATACAGAGTAGGTTTCGCGGGAAAGTAAACTCATTGGCTCCAAGTAGGGGGAATAGCTTGATGGCTGGAAGAGAATTGCCCCAGATAATGAATTCCTACGTGTTTTGTAATGTAACCTAATGCCTCATGCAGGTACTAAACTCCCAGATGGCCCAGCAGAGGCACATACTCATCAGGTGACATATTAGCCAATTTAAAAGATAATTAGTAAGCACCACTCTTTCTGTATTCTTTAAGCATTTAGGAAGATTCACATTCCACTCTTTTATGCACTGGCCTCAAATTCAAAACATATGGAGCAATTTTTTTTATTTTTTCTAGAGGTGCTGCTCTCCTGCTGCTCCCACTGACTTCAGCACAAGCTTCTTTGCTAAAGATACTGCTGTGCATTTTTGCTAGTGCGTCTTTGTTCTTCCAAGCATCTTTGCTTCTTCAGGTGGCCACACTGTCCCGGTATCTGCTGTTGCAGATGCCCGTTTCAGGTTTCTGAGTAGGGGCAACTTCTTATTGTCTTTCTTATATCAACAGTCCTGATGCTTTACTTCTCCAAGACAGGTACGGTTCAGTTACTGGAGGATGTCAGTGCTGTGTATGTGTTGGCATTAGGACAAGTCGAAAGTTTGGTAAAATTATTCACCAAGACCAGAAGGCAGATAAGGAATTTCCACGAAATGGGCCTAGAGTCTGGTTTAATTCTGAACCGTAGCATGGACGTGACTCGTCTGGGTTACAATCTTTTTAGACAAGCAGATTGAACTTATTAGCCTCAACAAACTGAGTGTGTAACTGTGTATGTAGCTGAATGAGTCTAGATCTCCCTTAGGATTTAGGCTGGGCAGGCTCTGAACCAAAGGGCAGAGCTGCTCTGTTCTGGTGTTAAGTAGATCACTAGATCCCTCTCCCCAAAACATCCCAGCCTGATTTCCTTCCCCAAGCAGAAAGCAATGAAAGATGTGAAGCATTGGGCTAAGTCTATGGGAGGGATGTGCTGGGACCTGACCATTCACCATCTGCATTTCAGAAAATTTAGACTGGATCTGCCTTGCATGCCTTGGGTGCCCAACCTTACAGTTAATTTCTCCACAGAATATCCACATCCATTCTAGCAACTGTTTATAACTTGGAGGGGTTTTGAGTATAGTCAACATACATAGAATAGTTACACATACTGGATACAGTTATCTGTCAAAAAAATCTGTTTAGATCTTTTGATCACAGCTGTTCATTGCCCTACTTTTTTTTAGCCAGTCTCTTTTCAGTCATGAACTTTACTTTATTTGCTCATACTTCAGTCTCAATTTTCTACCATTAAAATCTTGACAGGACAATTATATTGGTATTATAAATAGGAAATTCCATTTGAATACATTGTCATCCACCTACCAGTTAGTCTCGTATAAGTGCTTAAGCCGCAGTGTTTAGTAGCAAAATCCTAAGCCTACCTCTGGATCTGTAATAACTTCTTGCTAATCCTTTTTGTGTAGTTTGGGTTGACCCACAAACATCTCCACCTGTTTGCTCTGTAGCACGTGGTTCCTAAATGTGAGTTCAGTGACATACAGAGGGAGCAAGCAGTGATCCCACTCCTCTCCCCAAATTCAGGACCTGGAGCTTTTGCAAGATGTTGGTATTTTTGGATGGTTCAGAACCTTTGGCCTCCACCCTGGGCAAAGCACTGTGTGATACCGGAGGGTGCTATTTTCCCAGGCTGCAGCAGGGATGGCACCCGGCTGATCAGCTGGGCTGTTTCCATATTTTGCCATTGCTTCTTTTCTTTGTTATATATTTATATGCTTTTGTCACAGTATTTTTTGTATTTTTTGTCACAGTGATGTACCAATTACACACCTTCCCAGTAATCCTAAGGAAGGGATTCACAGGCTCTGCCCTCTCCAGACTCCCTATTCAGCGGCTGATCATTGCACAAGGTGACGATGTGCAGCAGCTCCTTTTCCCCCAGTGGGAAAAGCAGGAAAAATGGTAGAAAAGTTCCCTTTGCCACCTTCAGAAGCACCAAGCCAGTTCAGCCCCAGTAAATTTCAGTGTGCCACTGAAATTTCTGTCTCTGCCTCCTCTTGGAATAGGTCCCAACTGTAATCACCTAAGTGTCTGTTGTAGATTGCAGAAATGCAGAGAAATATCTGGATTTCATAAGCTGCTTCTTCTGCACTCCTTCAAATTAAGGACAACTGTATAGATTTTTTGTGAAATGTTGGTGGGGGAAAAAAGCGTTAATACTTACAGGTGAAATTTGTCACAGCTGTGAATGTATACACAGCCAAGTGTTAAAATGCTGAAGAGGAGATTAAATGTGTAAATGAGAGGCATTTCAAAGAGACAGTAATAGAAGTCTGCACAGTAAAAATTAGGAATACTACGAAAAAAGGTGTTATTCTGAAAGAGGGAACTTTGAGGTTGCTGTGAATGGAGCAAAGGTTAAACCATAATTTGCCTTGTTGACAGGCTAGCAATTTTGCCTATTGAAAGTACATTGTTTATAAAAACTGGTTTATACTAAGAGTATTCTATCTATGAAACTCTAACGATCCCAGAGTCAACGGCTCAAATATTAGAAGACAAAGTTTTAACTGTGTGTTGGAGAGTACATAGTAAAGATTGGACTTGCAATTTACAATGACATTATGAAACAGGTTTATTCTCACATATCTGTGACATTCAAAGGGAAGTGTTTCATAGAAGTTTTGCTGTCCCTAATATCCTCAGGGATCTGACAATGGTTTTGAATTATACCGTGCTTATTGAAATAGGCAGCTTTTGGCCCTGAATTTTGGAGACACGTTTGTTAATAGAAACAATGCTGTTATGCTGACTTCCACCAGCTGAGAATCTGTCTCTTCAGGATGCGTTACATCCTCATGTCACAATACGAAAAAAAACATATGTCAAAGTCAAATCAGGGTGGCGGAAAGGCAATAGGTCTGAGCCTGGCATCATTGCCCTGGAATAGCTCTGGCAGGTGCCCAGCGGGTGCCCTCCTTCAGCAGGGGACGCAGTATTTACTTTGTAGAGCAAAACCAGCTCTCCCTGAAATCAATAGAGGCACCCACACTGACTTCAGTGAGAGCTGCATCAGACACCGGCGACCAGCTCTAAAGTTCAAAGACATTTCATCAACTTTCAGCTAGAGAATGGTGCTCAGCAGGACACAGCTCAGGCCTTAGGAGTAAATGCATTTATATCCAGTTGGTGAATAATTCTATGTAATGTATATTTTGCACTACGATATTTATGAATATGTGTGCTAGGAACCTACAAAGTGTGTAGTACCCAGAAGAATGAGGTAATTTTCAGTGCATCTCAAATAAAGTAAGCTGAGAGAAGTTTGAGGAGGTTTAGCGGTAATACTCTGAAAAATCTGTACAGGCTACTCTTTCAACATGGCAAGAATTATGTAGAAGATTTAGGGAATAATTATATTCATTAAATTAATGGATGAAAGCTTATATACTGCAGGAGTCTCCTCCTACTCAGCATTCCTATAAATTATAAATAACATTCAATTTAGTGTGACTCCATAGAGAAGACAGTGCCCTTAATCTTCAGATGGATTTCAAGCTTATGCCTTCATTAATCAGAAGAGAAGTTCTCTTCAACCTGTTTTAAATTTTTGCAGGAAAAAGAAAACCAAGACATTTTAGGTAGAGAGTAAAAGTGACACTTCTTTCCCAGAACCCCTACAATGCAGAAACAGAGATTGCATACTCCTATAGAACAGAGCTATTTAGAAAGAAAAAGAAACGTATATTTTGCATCCTGGTTCTAATTTAAGATTCAGAGGTAATAGCTCCTTTCAACTCAGGACAGCCCGAGAGCTTTATTAGTTTCGTTTTTGAGCAAACTTACAGGAAAAGCATTGTAAGTTCAAATCTGAGACCAGGACAAGATGGGCCTTGATTGTGTAGTGACAAAACATACCATTTCTTCATGTTCTTTCACGGCTACAACTAATGACGTATGTCATGTAAGGTTAGTTGAGTTTCAATGCAAGACTGTGCCGAACCAAGACTGTGTTTGAAAGGAGGATCCTTAGGCAAAATTGCCTGTATCTGTGAAAGGCAACAAGGCCCTTCATGTTCCAAAGCTGACCTGTAATTACAACTGTAGGTTCAGATCCAAGTCAAATGATTCAGTATGAAGCACTTCAAAATTTGAAGAGATTATACGTTGAGGTTCCATTACTCAATCCTGCTTCCCTCCCCCCCTTCCACTACACAGGAGTTCTTTACAACTTTTTAATTATTATTTTCCATTATAAGTGGCGCTTTTCTGGTCTCCTTTCCCTTTTTCCTCTCACAACGCCTGAATGTATTACTTTGTTCAGACATTAAAAAGCTGCAAGTATTATAATAAAATCGCTTAAATTATTGGAAAGAAGCACTGGAGCACAGGACTTTGCATTCCAGATCATAAAACCAACACAAATAATTTAGTTCAAATTGGGAGGACTGTAACTCACTGTTCACAGAGGGGCCTGCTGCTGATCCATATTTTATGGAATGTACATTTTTAATGAATAAGGAGAGGCTTTCCATTTTGAAATGGAATGAAATACTGATTGTTCTGTAATTTAAAAAAAGAAAGAAAAAAGGAATCTCTCACTGCTCCTAGCTGCAATGACACACTTGATTGTTCATTTCCCTTGTAGGTCAGTTCTCTTGCCTCATTTCCCCCTTTCCCCAAACAGCACTATGCACCCCTTCATTTTTCACTCTTATTCCCTCTCACTCTCCTCTCTCCTGACCCCTTTTCCACAGGTACCATCCTAAAACGATTGCTCCTTCCCTTTGACCTCCCCAGCTCGGCGTCGTCTCCGCATCCAGGGACGCTGGAACAGATTTTTCCATGCCAACACTTGTCTCGGCCATCTGTGCTGGACACCTCCACGCTCTCACTCCCTGAACAGGGGCGTTATTCAGAAACCAGGAACGCCCCCCATCAATCCAGGTGCCCTTCTTTGCCCGGACCCCTTTGGGCAGGGCAGTCTAAAGAGAGGATTGTTACCCTCCGGCTGGAACAAGCGGGGTTTGTGCTGCGAGCTCCGTCTGTCATTGTGGGTTTATTTTGACTTAAGGCAGCCACTCCGCTGTTCTCAGATTGCCTTTCGCTCTTATAAAGGGCGGCGTAGATTGATGGCATTGGCAAAACAACACAAGGAAAGGTGAGCGGCAGATGCCAGCTTCCGGCCGGGCCTGAAGAGAAACTTTCTCCTTTCACAAGCGCCATACAAATGCCCAGTCATCCATCCCTTAGCCGGAATAAGGGAGAAATTATCCCAGCACCGGGCACAACGCCAGCTGACCCCCGCGGATTGGCACGCGGCGGCACCCCCTTTCCTATATTTTGCCTCCCAAAAGGCTTCTGCAAGAGCCAGCGCTGGATCTCCGGTAGCCGGGCGTGGGCTCTTGCTGGTAAAGGGCAGGGGAGGATTTCCAAGGCCGGTTATCAAGGAGCAGCGGGGGGAAAAAAAAACCAACCTGCCCGGGGGTTAAAACCAGCCCAAATCACAACTTCGCAACGCCGCTCCTCTGCCGACCCCTGGCGGAGCGGTGGCGGCGACAGTGCGGGAGGGAGGGAGGGATGGAAGGAGGGATGGAGGGACGG
>VZSF01004966.1:202300-216328 GCA_013398295.1 Chionis minor
GGGAGGGGACGAGTCCCGTCCCGTCCCCCCCCCTCCCGCCCGCCGCTGCGGCGTCTTTAGGAATTAATCGGCCAGTTTTCTTTTTTTCTTCTTCTTATCTTTTAATTTTTAACCCTCCTTATGCAGCCGCCACGCTCTTCCTCCAAAGAAACGGGACCTGGATGGCGCACAGAACTTCACGTACATGGGGTTCGCTCTGTAGCCCTTCCCGTACTCCTTTTTCTTTTTTTTTTTTTTCCTTTATTTTCTTTCGGTTCAGAGCAATAGGAGCCTTTCCTGATGACTGCAAGACTCTAGCCGTTTGAAAAAGAAAAAATAAAGAAATAAATAAATAGATAGATAAATAAATAAATAAATCCCCCCGTAGTTAGTTCTACTAACAAAACATAAGCAAGATGAATGAATTAATAAATTCTGATGACAGCATCTCGGCAGCTGGTGTCAGCCCGATATTAAATCCGACTAGTAAATGGGATATGGTTATTCCACTTTAAAGAGTATCTTGGAGGATGTTTGGGTTCAGGTCTCTCTGTCAGCTGCATCTCAATTAATTTTGGATTATAGAAAGTAGCAGTACCGAGACCAGCAGCCAATGCAATTATTTACATCCTCCTGACATGATCTTCTGGTGCAACAGCATGTCAAAAATAGTAATTCACATTAGGTGAGTCATATACGTCTTCCCTTTAAAACGCAGACAGCGTGTGTATATGACCATGCTGCACCCTAACAGACTACTGCAGTCCTACCGGTTTAAAGCCAAGGTTGCTTTAAAATTAAAGCTTCATATCTGACCAGCAAGTACAGCACAGGAGTGGTCCTTCCTTCATGTACCGAGTTGCCAGTTATTTACTCTAATGAGCATGCCCAACGGTCACATTTCAACAGTCTTACACAGAGGACGTTTGGTTTTATCTTTACATCCTATGGAAGCACAGTATTTTTGCAAGACAATAAATTTGAAATCAAGAGGGAACACTTAACCAGTTCCACAAGGAGGTATCTCTCTCCCTGATCAAATGTGTGATTAATATATAACAGGTGAGAAAGTGAGTCCCAAGAGGGTGATGAGGGAAGACTAATGCTACCTTTCCATCATGGTTAACCTGTAACAAGATTCCATTTAAGCCTGGAGATTTGATAAGCCTTTTCAATCGTACATTTATTCAGCTACAGATTGATTTTAAAATATGTTAGCTGGCTCTTTCGAGGACAAGTGGTGCTTCTAATCAGTTCCACCAGAAAACTAGGTACTGTTTACATACTATAACTGCAGGCATCCTTGACTTCTGCAGATTTGCATTCCACAGATCTCTGTTGCTTTTTACTTCTGGTACCGTTATGACATTATAGAAACAGAAGATTTGTCTGCTAGCATTAGTGATCTTTTCCTTTTCCTTTTCCTTTTCCTTTTCCTTTTTCTCTCTGCTTTGTGCATTCTTGACATGCACAAGATTTGTTAGAAACATGCTCAGTAATTGGTGTTACTGGTCTGCTCTGCTGCAGGGTGTACTGTGAGAATGTACATTTTAGAGAGAAAAAGGAAATCAATGACTTTCTAGCAGTCTGTACACCTTTTTCAAATATCTTCTACCCTACATCCTATTCAAAATCCCAGAGGAGGCAAGAGACCAGGTGAAAAGTCAGTGGAAATAATGTTACTCACTGCAATACTGTAAGATACATATATTATGTGCACATAATATGTATATAGAGTTTTATGTATCTGTACACTTAGGTCTTTCTTCCAGGAGAATCCCAGCACGGTGGCAAATTCCTGCAACTGGTTTTGCCAGTGATGTAGTAGGGCTAGGAGCAGCTCAAATCTCCAGTATGAGGCAGCATCTGCCAGAGGATGTCTAAAGACAAAGGACACAACTTGAAATTAGAGGCAATGGTGCACTTTGGATTTCCAAACTCTCTCAACAGACAAGGTCGTGAGTCAGATCAGGTGGGGTCTGCAAGAAGTTCAACCAGCTGTAACAATATTTTGGATAATACTTGAAGAGAGACAGAAAAGCAGTGATTTATTATCTGTGTTTCAAACTCCAGCTTCTAAAAGTGACCAGTTTCTGTTTTCTGTGACTCTTGAATAATAAACACTGTGTCTCACTTTTCCATGCTGGGGCATCGGGTTAGCTCTGGCTCACCAAAAAAAAAAAAAATCCTCCTATTGGGTAATGAGCCTCATGCCCTGTAACTCTCAGGACATATTAGTCACAAGGGGTCACTCCTGAAGAGTTCTGTTACCTGTTTCAGCAACCAGCAGTAGAACAGACAGGACAGGAGGGGGTTTTTGCATGTAAATAGTTCTGAGCTAATTGCTTTTAGGTCTGTAGGTAATTAGGAAATCTGGAAACCTCTGATACTAATCTACTAGCTCCAAGAGGAAATCATTGCAAGAGAAGACCTTAGAGCCACCTCCACCCAGCTGAGGCTGTGGCTGGCAATGGACAGCAGAGCAGTTGGATCTGGGCTGCCTCTGCCTCGCACAGGGAAAAACATAGATTCGCAGGTGGAAACCTTTCTCATCCCTTTTTCAGAAGCAATCAGTTTAATTGTTTGTCCGGCAGGTGGAACCCTCCTACCTCTTTTCTTCCTACAGAGTCACTGGAAAGCCAAAAAAAAAAAGAAGGCAGCAGCAGCCCTCCTTGTGCCGGCGGGGCAGCCCAGGCTCCCCCAGTCCCCTGCTCTCTCCCCGCATCTCCGCTCCCACTAGCGCTATCCCCAGGAGCTGTATAGGACCTTTTTAAAAAACAGGGAGTTGAAATAATTTCCTGTAGGCTGAATTTCATTGCCTGACCGCAAAGGAAACTCTGAAATACTATGAAAATGGAATGAGCCATCAAACTCCTTTGACAAATATGTGTTTGTTTTCCCTCCTGTCTGCAGCTAAGGAGGTCATTTATGAAGCTCTGTGTTATTAGTCAAAAAGGATTCACACTGTCCACATCCATGATTTCCGAGCTTGGCTACGTGTCTCTCGGGCGTCTTCTTTTCCATAAGACAGAGCCTCCTGAGGTCCCACGACAGGGGGTGCTTTGGCTTGTCAAATCGGGAGACCCTGCAGGGACCATAACCACATGCAGCAGCTGGGAAGTGGCCCTCTGAGTGCGTGGCCCTCACCAAACATCACGTCCCCAACCACAAGCACAGGGTCTCCTGCTCCGCCAGACGAGATGCTGGTTACAGCAGAGGGTGAGGCTGAGGGGGTATTTCTGAAACGTAAGACTGCACATCAGATGAGGGGTGACACCTCTGCACTTCGAAGTTACGGCTTGGCTGAGGAGGAACTCAAGGCAGGAACCACAGTGGGACAGCCACCCTCGCCACCTGCCTTGCCTTTCCTGTGGCTGCTTCTTTCACCAACGGAGAGGAAACTTGGTTCTGTGTTGCCATCCCTGTTGGGTTCCCCCAAAAATCTATAGTGATTCAACAAGTATCTGGCCAAAGAGCTCTAGGCCACTGATTAAAGCTTTATCCATTAAAGCCTGAGTGTTCAACACCTTTCACACAGAGCTTCTTATTTAAGCACAGCTTTAGACAACGTTTTTTTCAGTATTGTTCCTTTGTTGTTACTTTGCTTTCTCACTCTCCTTTTCCATGGTCCACACAAGGATTGGTTCACTCTTCTCCTTTTGAACACATCACATTATCAGAATATTCATTCTGCTTGTCACTATAAAATTATTTGATTGGTTAATAAAAATAATAATCAATTTTTTCCCTTGATAATTTTACCTGTCAGTTTATTGCTATTTGGTACCTCTGATGAGCCTTTTCTTCAGTCAAGGTGAAATTTTTTTTTTTTCCTTTTTTTTTTTTAAACTTCCTGTGTAAATCAGTCCCTCTTACCTCTAGATTCAGTTTAACATGTAACCAACAAGGCCTAAAGCCAACAGTGCCATGTGGGAAGAGAGCTGCTGCTTCCCAGTACCTGATATATGTCCTCATATCCCCCACTTTCACCTCCACCCAACGGTATGTTCTGCCAGCCTTTTCTGCTTAACCTATATTGCATTGCAAATACTTACCCATAAATCTTCTTTGCTTTTAGCATTACTGCACCAGAGGTTTTTCCTTCCCATTGCATACATGTGTGCCAGCTTAATTTTTCTCCAGATGGATTATCTTCGTGTTTCCCCATTCAGCATCACTCCCCCAAGAGTACTTGCAACTGCTCCCCAGTCTCCTTTCTGTGAAGCTCTATCACTCCTAAGGGCTTCACTGTTTAATGTTCCTACTCCTCTTTTTCTGTTTACCTTTCTTCTCTCAGACAGTTCTGTCATTTCCTGGCTCGCCTTAAAAGAACAGATAATGTAAGGAATGAGAGACACAAGTTTTAAGCTCTTTTGGAATTTTTGCTTCATTCTTCTTCCTGACTCAACACTTTATTTTGAAATATTCAGTTTCAGATTGCCTCCACAACTACACTTAACCACATTATAGAAGTATGTTTTATATAGCATTATATAAAAATGTTTTTTCTCTTTCAATGTTTAGTTTTTTATGATTTTTTTACTTCATCCCTGCAAATTATTTTGTTTTATTACAGTAGACTATTGTTTATACCTTACTATAAGGTATTTATATTTTATCATAAAATAAACAGGGTGGGCAGCACACCTAACTTCATACTGCTCTGACAATCTTCCCATTTTCATTTTCCAATTTTTTTTAACTTTAAAATCTGAAATAATAGTGCTCCATGTTTATCATTTGGTGAGAAGGGGGTTGCATCTGAGACTTTTCACATGGCTGGACATAAATTCCCACTGTATGCCAGGAGAGTCTGAAGAAACACATATTACCAATATTACTCAAGTGCAAAGGTATTTTTTTGGGGAAAAAATATGTTCACATTTGTATATTCAATGAAATATGATGTGTATTCCATGAGGAATAAAAAGCAAATTCAAGACATACAAGAGTTGTATCATTATTCATCAGAAATTATTAAATTCTGGGGAGCTGGAAAACCTCCACTATCCTCTACTCCAAATGACCACAAGTCTCTGAGCATAACCATAGCCAGGTCTCCTGCCCACTTGGCTTCCAGCTGTTTGTTGGTACAGCCAGCTCTGACCCTCTATCTGTTTTTTTCTTTTGGCATTTCCATGAGTTTTGAGCTTGTAAAAGTTCTCTAACTGGCAGCATCAGAAATGGGACATCTGCATTTATTCACATAACAAGCCTAGCACAAGTGGCAGCACCAGTGCTGCTCTGATGCTGGCTCTGCTGAAGAAAGAACAGGTCCAGACCCCCTTTTCCATGCCAACATATAAATCAGCTCAGCTCCAGAAGGAGATGCACCGTGTAAACAAACAAAAAGCAGAGCCTGCTATCATGAAAGCTAAATATATCCTTAGAATATATCATTAAAGTAATGGTGTCTCTGATGAAGCTGAAGTCCCTTGCCAGAGAAAGAGAGCGCCGCACATGACAGATGGCAGGCACATCATTTTGGTTACGAGCACAAGAATAAGATACCACTGCATAAAGTAAGATATTGATTTGTTACATGTCAGCTCCGTTGTGGCAACTGCTTGTGTTTACTGCGAGATAATTGAGAGGCAGCTTATCCATAAGTGAAACTGAGATAAAGCTGCCCCATGTTTACCAATGAGGCAGGATATGCCAATAAGCAATAGCAGTGGAAGAGCCAACAGCAAATCCACTCCCTCCTGAATGTGGTGTCCGTGCCTGTAAAGATCTGAGATGTGGACAAAGTCCTTGATGATTAGGATATCCAAGAGCCTGACCTGAACTGGAAGCAAGTGCCCATCTTCGATAGCCTGTTCTGGATACAGTTTTGTTCTGAGGTCAGTGAAGATTTACGCTGAGAGCATTAGCTCATTTGTAGCAGCCACCCAACGTTTGCAATATGTTAGTACTTTCTGCATACTTTAGGTCTGAATAGGGAATTGGAAGCAAAACAATTGTCCCAGATTATCCCTTGCTCTTTACTAGCTTATTTTGCTGTAAATAGTTGTTTCCTGTGACTAGGTTTGGAGGCAGGGGACAAGGTAAGTAGTGTTGTTCTGTCCTTTTTGCCTTTCCACCTGTGGATATAGTGAGATCCAAAACCATCACTCATGGAAGCAGTGAAAAGCTGGGTTTGTGGTGAGTAAAACTAGAGATCTCTCTCAAGGCGCTTGAGCACAGCAACTGAGAGGTCTGGGCACTGATGTAACGAGTGCAGAAACATTAGCAATATCGATGGCTTCTGCTCAGACCTGGGGGGAAGCTGATCTGCTCTCTGTGCCGTGTTTGCACACATAATAATGACCTCACCACCCAAGATTTTGCTCCGTGTGCTAGACAGAAACATCCTTCAGAAACAGCGTTCATTCCTAGTGCGGCCATTACAGCGAATGCTCGCTCCCACAAGTGGAGATCTAAGCAGGTCCAGACCCCGCCCTGCTGCTGGACCCAGTCACAGCAACTTGCCGGGACTGTTTGGAATAGCTGGGCTGCGGCTCTGTAAGACATCAGGGTTTTGCTACTTGGAAGCATGTTTAACATAACGTCTAGTGAAGGAAATACAGGTGTGAAGGAGATGACTACCTCCCTGGATTGTGAACTTCCAGGTGTGGAAACTCTTGTTGTGCTTTTACAGTGCTGCTGCTGCCATGGCCCTTGCTCACTGATTAATACTGAATAAATAGAAGGGTTGTGCTGATGAACCTTGTGGGGTAACCTGTTGATGTCACCAGACTGGTTGTACCTCAGTTATTTCTGCCCAGTCAAGAATACATTTCTACCTTCTCCATGCAGATTAATAGAAGGATGCTTGCAATCTAGTATAGATTAATTTCCCTTCACTAACTAGGTTGTGTGCGCTATCCATAAAGCTATCCAATGTTCCAAGCTTCACAACATTTTACAAAAGGGGGCAACTGATTTGTTACATGCTTTCCATTTAAAAATGACCACAGTAAAAGTGCAATAAGAGCTGCCTGTGAGAAAAGCCCCACAATATTTATACATAACAATCTTGATTTTTCCAATAGTCTCTTCTGTTTTTCCCACAGGAAAGATACAATACGGCACATCTGTATGACCTTGTTATCCCAGTACCAGATGGGATAAAGGTCTTAAAAGCCTGCTCCTATTTTTCACAGTGCTGCTTCTAAATAAAAAGGCCTGAGGAAGGAGTGAAATCTGTATCCCTCTTCTCTTTGCTCTCCTTGAAACCAAGGAATAGAAGCCATGTCAGGATATCTCCAATCTCTTAAGAGAATTAAACAGTGATCTTCCCATCCATTTCCCCTTGCACTCACTCAGGGAAAGGAAGCTCTGTTTCCACCAAATGCTGAAGAGAGGTAACATGAGTTTTGTTTCCCCACCAGCTCTGCTGGAGCTCATCACTGTGTGACATTGCGGGAGCAGCTCCCCTTCCCTGAGCTGCGGGTGCTGCTTGGTGAGTAATTGCCTTCGCTAGTTCCGGGCTTTTCACACTCTGGCAGAGATCACACGCTTGGCTGTAATCTTTACTAGTCTCGAGTGGCTCTTCTCACACAAAAGGTCTGGAATCACAGTACCTTTAAACTGTTTTTTTTCTTTTTCTACTCCTTGAGGAGCTTGAGATGCAGCTGGATGCAGCGGTGCCTTGTGCTCCTCAGTAAGGGACCCGCCTTTACCCCAGGGTCAACACTATAGATGCATAGCTGACCTCCACAGACATCATCCTGCAACATCGCTTCCAAATAATACAGCATACAAAAGCCCCTCTAGCCTGTCAGACTCACAGAAATTATCTCCGGGGTCCAAAATGCAAGCCAGCAGCAGGATGAAAGGATCTGTGATAGCATCTCCAGTTGCATCTGCTTGCTTCCAGTGCCCCTCCTATTTCATTGCTGCACCATGCAGGGCCTTATCTGCAAGTATTCGCAGCAAATCCAATGGAATTATCTCAGAGATTGTACAGAAATATAGTATTTCACAACCACAGTATAACTCCCAAGAAGTACGCCTGAAACACAGAAATATTCTTAAATAAAATGGACAGACATAGAAATAATCACATCAGTGCAATCCTTTTAGCCCCTCCTTTGTTTTAAATAAATTTCAGTACCTCAAAGCAGACATCAAATGATTTTTATCACTCAGCACCGTTACTGCAGGGGACTGGCATTTCTAAAAACATCTAACTCCCAATGTTCTATCTTAAAAAAACACCACAACATGAAAATGTAGCTCTTTGTCATGAATAGAAGGCAAAATGGGCTGGAGAACAGGGTACTTCTTAAAAAATAAACTTTTGTAAGAAACATGAAGAAGTGAAACATTTTGCGAGGCCAGATGCCATTGACTGCTCAGATAGGCAAGATTTCTACCCAGGGAAAAAAATGAATATTCTAAACTAGCTTTGCCTTTCTATGTCAAATAAAAGCTGAAGAAGTCACCAGGTGGCTACCAAAAAAACTTAATTTTCCAGAAACTTTGGGAATTGTCAAAGCAGCTGAATTATCCAAGTGGAGTTTGGAAGGCACCTACATTTACCCGGCTGGGAGCTAATTACAGCTCTCTTAGCAGCTTCCCACTTCCATTAATATAAAGCAGACATACAATCAAAGTCACACACTAACCACGTACGCTTCTCACCACCTCCAAGGTCTGAACCTCCATTAGGAAATTATTTTATGATACTGAGGCACTCATTCTCACCTATGTTAAGCATCACATGTCCCTGACAGAAAAGCAGCCAAGATTTTTGAGGGTACTTTGCTGATGAGATCACACCTATTAACAGGCAGGCAGCTCTCTAATAGGGTGTCAGTAAATAAAGTAACTCCACAGCCTGCTCAGGGATGTGGGTGGCAGGAAAGGGACGGGGAGGCTCTTCTTCTTGAGGCAAAGGCATCTCTGCTTAGGGAGGTGGGAGCCGTGCCAATGGCAGGGGGAAGCTGTCCTGCCTGGTGCAGGAAAATAAAATAGGGAGTGTATGGCACTAGGGGCACAGGGAAGGATTGACAGCGCCGGGAGCCGCAGCGGAGCGACAGGCAGGCAGAGAAGCTGCTCCCCCACCGAGCTCCCCTCTGCGCCTCCATTCCTCTGCTGCTGAGCAGAGTTTTCCCAGACAATTCCTATTGCCACCTGGTGATTTATAGGCATCTCTCTCTCAGATGAACCAAAACACGTCTCTCCTGATGGACTGTGTTCTGCAAAGCATGAGGTTTTACAATACAGCTGCTATGCGTTATCCTTCACAAAGCAAATGTGGGAATATTTATATGTTTTTTTAATACAACAAATATATTTTCCCAGATGCTCTTGACTAAACATGTTGCTAATGGCAGTGTGTTCAGCTTTCCAGAATAAAATGCCTGTAGAAAAGAGAGAAAATATTAAAAAGCTCATGAATCAAAGGTGATTTTTAGAAAGTAAAATGAGCTTTCAGCTGCATCTGTGATTCTTTCTTCTCACAACTGCTCTAAAGTCTACATCACAATATTACTCTTTAGCTCCTTCTTCTTAAACACGGCCTTACCCAGAAGAGATGGGTCATATTAGCAGTGGTAGGTGCAGCACAGTAATGGAAAACAAGGAATGCCATACCATGTGAGCCAGCATCTTGTATGCTAACGGCTGAATATAAGTCCTGCTAATAGGCTGGATGCTGAGTCAAATACTAAACAATACAAGTTCTAACATGCAGGTGTTGGATGAAAACTTTGCTCCGTTTATTTCAAAGGTTATATGAGCACCCTCCTTAAGTGTCCATAAGGCCATTTCCATTTGTACAGTTTGCCTACTGAGAAGTGTTAATAGATGCCAGGAAGTCAGACCATTTGTTGTGAAATGCACGTCCTTATAATGCTTTCTTAAATTGGAATTAAAGAGATAACCGCAATCAATTCCTCGGTATATAACTTGATGCATATTTCTATTGATTCTCAGTCTCACTGAAAGGAAGGAAGCATATTTCATCGTGAAGAATAAGATATCTCAAAGAATTTGAGAATCACCAAGTGTATCTTAACTGCTCTAGAGCAAATGCTTTCTTGACAGTCCATTTTAGAAACAGGCGGCTTTCACGTTTCTATGTGTTCAAACAATTACAACTTGTCAAATTTTTGTGATCCACAGTCACTTGAGCCTTCCTGCCACAATTACCAGGTTAGTTTTCTTGACTGAGAAATGTTTATGATATTATGTCCTAAAGAGCTGTTTTCAACAGTTGGCAATTGCTATTATTAACACGCCTTTACTGTGTTAAAGTAAACACAGTTTACTACCTTTAACAAGCCTATCTTTGTCACCAGCCTTCTTTGTATTTTGTGATGTGTATCAACATGCAGACTGCTACTCCCATGCTTCACAACTCTGCTTTTATCACAGAATTAAACCTAAAAGACGCACACTCCTGCTCTTGCACTCCGCCAGCTAAATCTCCCTTTCACTTTTTTTTCTAGTGAAATGAGGCTACTCCTACTTCTTTTGAGATCTGTAATACTTTCAAGGCTTAGAAAGTATACCTAGAATAACAATATCTAGCTACTAAATATAAATGAGTAGCTTTCTTTGAAATGCATATATTTGCTAGTAAGAAACATCATTCTCAAGCATTGAGTAGAAAGTGCAGTAAGTATATATATATGCATGGTATTTTATTGCTGCTAACAAAGAATTTTAAATAGAAAATCTTAAAAATTCTCAAATTCCAAGGTAATGTTTGCATGATTAACTTCTCTATTGGGCTATCTTGCAATAAATTCCAGGCTCCACTGAAAATAATGGCAAACTTATTTTCACTGAATTCATTAGAGAAAATATACCAACCTTTAATTTTTAGCTGTACACACTGAGATACACAAAATGAAGGAAAAAAATGAGAACAAAAGAATTAAAATTATAAACCAACATAAAATCTTAGAACCATAGTATCAAATGGGTTGTAAGGGACTTTTAAAGGTCATCGAGTCCAATGAGAATGGACTGAGCAATGAAAATGCAACGAGCAGGGATATCTTCAACTAGATCAGGTTGCTCAGAGCCCCGTCCAACCTGACTTTGAATATTTCCAGGGATGGGGCACCTACCATGTCTCTGGGCAGGTCATATAGGTATTCAATAAAGCTGCAAACAGACAAGCACCATTCTGACAAATATTAGTACAACATTACAGACTCTGAGATATTGAAATAATCCAACCGATATACTCAGCCCTGAGAGTAATGCTACTGAGTACTGCATTTTGCTTTAGGCACAAAATTTTGAGGAGGAAATTAAACCACTGAAGAGAGAAAAAGCAGAGTGACTGAAGGCCATATGACTACCTATGAGGAAAACAAGCATAAATTAAAATCATTTTGAAAGAAGAATGAGATGACCGCTTCACAGTACATAAAAATTGTCTTAAGAAGGAAGAACCTCCTCTTCACTGATAGGCAACAATGTGCTTAGATAACAAAAAGGCCGATTATGGTTAGATGTTAGATAACAGATTCCAATAGTAGAGACAAGCCCTGAAACAGATTGCTTGGAGAAGCTGTCAGATCATTTGCAGATCTTTGGGCAGACGTTGCCCAAGTATTTTTCAGAGGCGATCTAGGTATAATTAATCCTACCTTGCAGTAAAGCATGGAAAGGAAGGCTGGGGTTTTTTTCCAGTGATTCTATGTTCTTAATTTTAAACAGAAGTTTAATATTTTCTAGCTTCAGTGGGTCTTCAGTTTATATTAAAATGGTTTCCTGAATTGAGCCAAACATTGAAAGAGTAAATTAATTTTGAAACTTACAGATCCCGGGCATTTGATATCAAAGTGCACTTTTGAGGTTTGCCTAATCAATGCAGTTTTTAAGTGGTACTAAAGGAATTAGGTGATCAGCTGTGACTAAATTTGACCAGATCTTTGTATTGAATATGCTCTGAATAAACCAGCCCTCGGAGGTACTTAAACCCATTTGAAGAGTTTCTGTTAAGAAACTGAAGAAAGTTTCTGTTAAATTCCCACCATTTCAGAAGCAAAAGGATAAAATAAAATGGAAAACAGACTAAATGGCCTCTTGGGGTGCCTTCTGATAAATATAACTTTACAAATAAGAGGGCACTATAATCTTCGTACGCTTGCTTTTACTGCTGACTGCTTGCTTCTGGGACATTCATGTGATGCAGGAAACGCTGCATCTCCCAGGCTGTGTTCCTGTCTTGAACAGAGATAGGGCTTTATCTCCAGACTTTATTTTTGTATCTTCACCATTACTAAACCATATACAAAGAAGCCAAAGTTCAAGGGAATGCACGTCAACAAAGTACCACGAATGCCACAGAAGCATGGCAATTCAGAGCAGTGGAACATCTAGCTTAAAACTAATTGAACAGGGAAAAAGGTCTCTGCTCAGATTTACAAATTTTGCATAGAGGAATAGGATTACTGTTTTTGTTTAGTATTTCAGTGGTTTATAGGCACAAAGGTCCTTCTATAAGCAAACCTATTTGATAAGAATAATATACAAATTTGTTTGCATCTCAGATTTTGAGAATGGTGTGTTTGTAATAATTTGTGTTACTGCCACAGCCTCTGTTTGCTCAATAGATTGCCTTGTTATTGTTTTTCTGCCTGCTCATCTGTACAAGTGAAATTATCTTGCCCTTTTCTCTTTTCTGACTGTTTTCTCAGATCATTTAACAATGAGCTACGCTTTCCATGTAGCCATTTCAAAAGAGATGAAAAAGAGGAAAGGTATGGGGGAGGGACAGAAAACTGAAAAGTCAGTGTCCGAGCCATATGAAATAATTTCCTCGCTGACCACTGACCACATTTTGCTAATCTTTCAAAAAATCACTGTGTTCATGGTTACATGCATTTCATTGTTTCTATGAGGTCATACTTCAGTGATTCATTACAGCAATTTAGATTTATTTTTATCTGGAAATGCTGAAAATTTTTTCTCTTTGGGAAAAAAATTAATAAAGATAAAACAAAATTATATTTTCATCTTAGTTACCATTAAAATGCACTGAAAATTGCCAAAACTGATTAAATCATTCAAGTCTTACTACTTTGAGCTTTTTTAAAAATATTTTTTACAATAATTTTGCCACTTTATTCCTGAATAACCAAAACTGTGTTCGATAGACTGCAGTGAGGGCCTTCTTGAACTCTGCTGCTGGGTCTGTGCTGGACTGTAACCCAGACCACGTACCTGCTCAGGGAACACTCACAGTTTGGTATCACCTCCATATACCTCCAGGTTGGGATGCCAAGGCCGGTGGTTGCCAATTACCCTTCCTAATGCCCAAGAGAATCGGTAAGCCATTGGCACGTACCTCACACCAACTATCCAGACACCGTATTTCTGCTTTTTGTCTATCCTGCTTGCATGTGGGAGCAAAGCCAGAGCGAAACTGGAAGGGTGCCTGCCTGAGGACGATTCCTTCCTTTCACTGTGCCCCTCAATGGTACCCATGCGCCTGCCCTGACCCAGGGCAGTTTGCACGCTCACAGTCTGACACGTGGGAGGCAAGAGTTCCACAAGCTTAAACAAATAATATGTGTTGAGTTACCCTGAGTGGTAACATGTAAGCCTGTAAATTATCTATGACACTAAATTGTAAATGGTAACTGAACAGTATATTTTGCTGCGGGTAGTATTTAGGAAAAACATAAATAGACAGCTGACTTCTTTAATGCATCTGTCACCTACATAACGTACTGGTACAGGGCAGTATAATACCACTTTATTTCATCAAATTAGCTTCCACTGTTGCAGGCCCTGGCATATAAAATAAGAATATTTCTGTGGTGTGCAACTCTTCCCTCTGTGCGAGAGAACTAGGAATAAATAGAGTGAGGAACAAAGCAGGAGGGGGAATGGCCCCTCAGCATAGGCCAGCTATTGAAGAGCGAGATGCTGTCTAGACATAAAATAAGATTGTCACAAACAATTTCCCCTGAAGCAACGTAGAAGCAAGGAACCAAAATGTGGCCATTGCTTTTTCTTGATCTGCTGTTATTACAGCACAGCTATGCCCAATGAGAGGAAATAATATTGTTAGGAGAAGCAGCACATAAAGAGGAG
>VZSF01004966.1:218536-229992 GCA_013398295.1 Chionis minor
GGGGGGCGGGAAGTAAGAATAACAGCTTTACTGGAAAGTCAGTGTAATTACGGGGCTTTAAAACGTCTAAATGAATTTTAAAAATATGTCATAATAATTATATTCTAAGCAGCGCCATTAATAATTCATAGGGTTGTATAAATATTAACATAAAGTCCCAATTTGTACGTCTTGAGATCACACCACAAAAGCCGCCTGCAAATTACAAAGAGAAGTTAACAAAATGAGGAAAATTCATAAACGAAGACAAATACGCCTTTCAGGTTCCTTTCATGCACTGATATTTTTGATTACTCTAAGCAGAGAGGAAGAAATTGCATTTTGAACATGTATATGCAAATTCATTTTAAACGAGTATATAACCGTAGGCCACATATATTGAAGCACTAAGTCAGAGTCAAGAGGCAAGTAGAAAGGCATTCTGAGTTTCAGAAGAGCCTCTTATTTGCTGAGATCAGTTCTAGGAGTTTTGTATGTAAAAATCTTCTTTTTATATTGTTGGAAAGTTACTCCAGGTTTGCTACCTTCTGCTAAAGCACACAAGGTCTTTTTCTTGTTCTCATTATGCCCAACAGCTGCAGGATGGATAGCCTGTATACCACAGAGCATGTAATAAATAATGAATCACTTTGAAACATTGCTTTCATGAAAAGTCACATACAAATATGATGTTTACTTGTAATTTGTTTAAGTTATAAAAACACTAGCTGAAAGGGTGACTTCCCAATAAATCTGCTAGAGTACTGGGTAATGGAGCCTAGCTTCTTTTCTTTTCTTATTTTTTTTAATTTTTCACCTCGGCTAATTTATGAGCTCTTTCCAAAACCATGCTCCAAAGCACATTTTTAGCAAATTCCCCAAGTGAAATGCATCTATGGAATTGTCACCAGGTTCACTTCAATTTTTAATATCACTTTTCCCAGTTTCAAGTTCAATGAACAACAAATCATAGAAAAATACCAGCTCTCATGCTATTTGCATTTGCCTCCCGAATGTGTCAAAGCACTAATACCTTAAGGATTAGTTCACAAATGTGAACTCGGTTATTTATATTTTTTTCATAAATACAGCAATAGGAGTAATTATTCTAATTAAAAATGGAATTAATCAAAACTGCCAAGGAAAGTTGTTCTGAGAGTGTCAGTTCCACCACTACTTTAGTACCCATTAATATTTTAAACTACTTAGGCTTCTTACAGATCCACAAACAAGTTTAGCAATGGTATGCAAGCTTCCTTCTTTCTTGTTCTGCTGTGGTCTGCAGGAACCACAGATTTTTAAAGGTCATCTGCTCCTTTCCTTGAGTACAAGATTAGCAACTGGCAGCAATTATGATTATGAGATGTGTGTTTTAACACACAGAGAACCCAGAATGCCTTGCAAAGAGTACCAAGAGAACCCAGAAGATAAGTAACCGTAGGTACAAGGTTTTCTGGCTAAGATCAGCTATTCCAGTCCTGAAGCCTTCTTTTAAAATCCTTCTTGCTGTAATCAGATGTTCTTTTATCAAGTATCCCTGTCTCACAACCTGGAACATTTTTTGTCATTTACACTCTGCTTTGCAGACCAACACTCCTGTAATAAATCTATGGCATTGTGGGAGTCAATTTTATTTCTCTAATTCACCATTTTTTTAGGTCCTAATACAAATTTGACTGAAGTCAGTTACAATAATTCTGACAGACATTGGAGCAGTCCCCTTGAATTGGGATTATGTACTTACTGATACATAGGAACTACATCAAGATATTATTCGGCATTTTATCAATATGGATTTGTGTGCCAAATGCTTTCTGACTGCATTTAAAGTACTGACACTTAGATCAGAGAAACACAGAAATAAACAGTGCCTTTTGGATGAAAGCATTCTTACAAGAAAAAGGAGCTAAGACGTTTTTGTCCACAGTTAAGAAATTTTCGCTGAAAGAATTATTTAGCTTTGACTTATTAGTTTCAAGATACCTATAGGTATTGTGGTTCTGATTTAAAGAAGTTTGTAAATCTGGTAGTGGAACCACTGAAATCTACAAGATTAGTCTGATTAGCAATTAGTTATCCTTAGGAAGACCTGAATTGCTGAAAGCAGAGCCCAGTTACTAAATAGTGGCAATGGACTCCAAAACAAAGAGATAATATTTTTTTTTAAATAGATTTCATCACAAATATGGTAAACAAGATATTTGTACATAAGCAGCAATGACCAAAACAAATGACAAAGTGATAAACACAAAAGAAAGAACTATGTTTTGTGTCAAAAACACCTATGCACAAAGGCCTACACAATGTCCAGGCAGTGTCTAAGTTTTACTGAAGGCCTTGAACTGAGGTAAATATTTTCATATTGTATCTTTAAAAATGTCAAGGTTATCATGTTAATCCAGTTGTCTTTCCATTCTGTTCCAAATCCTTTGAAACTACTGTATGACTTCAAAAGGAGAACTCTTCTCTAGAAGTTAGAGGTGCTTTTTTCAATCGCATCAATTTCAACAAACTTGTTCTAAAACAAGCAGAAACACCCCAGTCAGCTTCAACCAAGTGTTATGGTACTGTGCTAGACAACATTCATGAATGTGCATTGGTAAATGAAAAACATACAAACCAATGTACTTCTGTGAAAATTGAGGTCACTCAGCAGTCATAAAATAGCAACTTGTGGGTAAAAAGGACTGTCCTGGTGAAACTGGACGGTATTTCAGGCCAGAAATAATGGCTTTGTGAACCTTGTCATTAAGGCCCAAGTTTTCCAATTTGACAATAGATTCAGGGCATCTTTATTGAGTTTTAACCACTGTAGAGCTTGCAGTTGAACAGTGTCTTCATAAACTCCTACATACTCTGTCTAAGACTATTACTACACACACACACACCCATTTCCTTCACATTCCTCCAAGGATATATCTGCTATGATATTATTTTCCCACACTAGTTACAAACCCTGTTTACAAATTCCTTGTAGAAGTAGATGTGCTTATAAAACCATCTCCTATCAGTTGAAGTTGATGAGAAGAATGACTTCAAAGGGGATAAAATCAGAATCATGTTACTGTTTGTTTTCATCTTGTCTGCAAATACTATTTTAAGTTCTCTGGCTTCACAGTAGTGAAATGATACATTTTCCATTTTTATTTAGACAGATGATTTAATTTGAAAAGACCAAATTGCATTTCTCATAGTTCACTTATAAATTTGATCACAGAATTCAGAAAACAGCTCTGAATTGTGCCCTGATGGCTGTATGCATCTCATTGACCACCAAGAAGCTGACACTTTATTTTTTATTAAAGTGGCTTTTACAGTAAGAATTACAATTTTGCTTCTTCTCTGTTCACCCATGGACTTGGGTGTGCTTTTAAAGACATCAGTAGGTAAGTACATACTTTAATTTTCCTGAAGGAATGAAGCACTGGAACAAGTGAACTGATATGGATGTTTGAAGAGACACTGGGTAACTTTAAAGACAAAGTAAATTTCAAACCTCTGCAGAAGACAGGTCTCATGTTTACTCTGAAAGATTCAGAAGTGTGAACAAGCAGGGATATATCATGTTTTAATGGGTTACTGCCTGTGAATGATTCACCATTTACATATGCCTCACTTCCATTCTGAAAGAAAACATGCTAGCTTAAATCACATTTTATATGACTTTCACGACAAGTTAAGCAGGTATAGACTTTAATTACATTTCTGTAACTATTATACAGGAGATCTGTAGATTGTTCTGGCAAGGGTCCCTTCAAAATTAATTTGAAGTTGATACATGTTTTTTCTCTCAATATTTTGAAATTGGCTGACACTAGTTTCAACTTTTTCATTATTACAGACCATGCACATAGCAACAGATGAAGTCATTGCCCAGATAGGGTCACCTGACCTGTGCTGTGCAGATATTTCAGCTATACTATTCAAAAGCCACTGCTTTTGGTTTTGGTTTTTGTTTTGTTTGTTTTGGTTTTGTTTTTTTTTTAAAAAAGAAAGAAAAAGAAAAGAAAAAAAGGTTTGATTTATCTAATCCTAAAATCCTCACAGAATCCAATAAACATTTTCAGGTTTTCCCTCAAGAATTCGTTGATTCTTTAGCCAAAATGTATGTACATGAATGAAGAGAAATTCAGTTCAAACAGCACTAGTTTTTGATAAATCAGTCTACCCAGTGCCATAGAGAAAAATATTTTATATTGTTTAGGATCCATTACTGGTAGTGATGCCTGGAAGGCCAGTTTTTCTCATCGCCCTCACTAGATGTTTCCAAGGAAATTCCCATGGTTAAATCTCAATGGTATTTTCTTCAAATTTTTTGCACCTCTGCTTGGTCAAAATTATTCACTGAAAAGGATCAGAGGGTTTATTTAAACATGTCTATAGTAAGGACATGAGCACCATACCTTTTAATAATAGTAGCATTTAAAGTAAAGTTTATACAGTATCTTTGGATCATAGTTAGAAAAATACAATTTCTGTGTGGTTTCATTTTCTGCTTAACATTTTTATTTTATTTGTTGCTTTTGGTTCAGTTTGTTTTCTGTTTTCTTAGTAGAAGGTGATATCCGTGGATCTAGAAAAGGCATATTGCTTGTGTGAAGTTCACAATGAGAAAGAACTGATCACCAGAGGCTTTACCAAAACTTTTCATAGATTTCCTCTAAAGAGTGAAGTCCTATTAGGGCAAAGATTGAAAAAGCATGAAGCTGGGTGGTTGTGGTTTTTTGGTGAAGGTACAGAAGGACTTTTTTCTAAATTCTCCTAAAACTGCCTCTCTAAAGATCTCCACCATGCTACCACTGAAAAAAATTCCTTCCTAAACTAAATTTGAAAACTCAGTGTTCTTCAAATACTTTCTCATTTACTACTTTTTTTTTCCAAGACAGCAACAGGAAATTGCCTAGTAAATAACGGACAATTTGAATTCAGGCAGATTAACGTAAAGCCCTCATGACTGGCACTTCAGGGCTAAGTAGCAGAGAGTAAACAAAAACTGAGAGTGGTGCTCTCTCTGCTCATCTGCGAGTCTTTGTTTTTTCTCACATCCCTCTCAGTTCAAAGCCAAACACAGGACTACACGCCATCTTCAGCATGGGTTAAGAACATTCATATAATCACTAATAGCTCCAAAAGTGTTTCAGAACTTGCTCTCCTTCCATTGCTCTGGGCTCTCTCTTTTCTGTGACATGGCACTTGATTGTCTCTAAGGTTTGCAAACAGACCCGTGGCCCACTTCTACCTCAGTCACATGTGTCACTGCGGTTTCATTTGCTGGGGTAAAGCTCTGTCCCCCTCCATTCACCACACTCCCCATGTCAGCTTTGGGTGATATTTGGATTTCTGCTTCCCACGTGGATGTGGAGTACAGATGTGGTTTCAAGATCATGATGCGCACGTAGATATTGCTCCTTTTCTTCTTGGGCATGTGATTGGTCACCAACACACTGTAAGTCGTCACACAATGCAAATTATGAATAACAGAAACGCTAGCCTAGCTGAGGGTGTTTCTATGCCAACTGTCCACCAGTTCAAAGGCCTTTTGCTGTAAGCTTGATAAATGGTGGGTCTCCATTCAGACAGATTTATTGCTCAGGGATAGATTTCCCCAGAAATCCGATAAGCATTTCAATCAGCTTGATCTTGTTTAGTTTAAGGCACACCGAAGAAAGGTGGATCCTTGGTTTGTCTATTCCCCTTTGTTGGTCCTAATTCACGGTGTTTTTCAAAAATCAAAAGAATTACGAGCATTACTTCCAAATAGCTTGCCAAGAAGCTATTTTGCATGATGTCCTATATTAAGAATCACTAATTTGCATTATATTTTTATCTCGTTACAGTTATTTTATTTTGCTTACTCCTTATGTTGTTCAGTGATGCTGATCAACAATGCAGAAAAGCCTAAAGGAAAATACATAGTTTCTGCATTAGGGTCTTCACTTTACAATACACTTGTATAGCACTTATTGCAGTGGAGCTTTGATGTGACTGGCTTCTGGGAACAACTGGCAATATTAATATTAAATAATGATAATAATTCACAGCTTCATCACTTGCTTCATTTTAATCATATGCTCAGTATAGTTCAAATATAATAGTTCACCATAAAGCAGTGTATATCCTCGATCTGATTCACTTATTTACACTGAAGTAAAATGGGAATAACACAATACAGATGGTGTAAGAGAATGAAAAAATTGAACACATTCTATTTTCTCTTTCCTTAATTTCAAATTTTTTTATGACAGCTTTCTTACAACAGGTGTTTAACAGCAGTTCAGGTTGCCTGAAATTTCTTGCAATAAAAGTCTTACTTTTAATCGCATACAACTTTGCCAGACATCAGGCTACCAGCTGAAATTTTTCACGCCAGATGTCCGACTTAGATTGAATACTGATTTTCTTTTCTTCAGCATTTCAGCAAAAACAATATTAGTTGCTTCTGAGATTTGCGTAAACACTGAATAAAGCAGCAAGAGAAATTGACTGGAGCTATATTTTGAATATATAAATCTGTATAAGAATGCTACATATGCCTTAGTGTGCTCTGTAGATAAAATTATCTGTATTTGTGAAGCACTAATACTCTGCTGAAACACCTGGAGAAAATCACCAGTTTTGTTTTCATTCCAAAGTTGGAATGGAGTGCAATGTGTAAGGCCACATGATTAATGAGAAAGATAAATAGAAATAGTGAAGATTTACTCTTATTCAAAGAGACAGCCATCTCAGGGAAAAAGTAGTATGTGATCATGCAGTTAAAGACTACCATAAAAAGTACATGGACAAGAAGATGGTATTAAGATTTCACACACAGTCTTAACTGCTTTTCTTACGTTTTTAAGTACTAAACTTTCCAGTCTTTTCACAGGAAAATACTGTTTTGGGTTTTTTTATACTACAGACCGACAGAAACTATGGCACACAGTCTTAAACAGTATGTCACGTGTAGTATTTGCCACAGTAGGAAATAAAGAGCTGTTTCATTGACATTTTGTCCACCTTACTATCAAAAGAGTCACATCAGTAATCCGCACTGCCTGGAATCCCGATCGCCCAGAACTGCAGCTGTATCTCTATCTTCCCACACAGTAACCAGGGACTGTTAATACCTATCAAATATATCTTCCAAAAGAGCTCTCATCCAGGTGGCTTTTCTGAGCTGTTGAGCAAATGGATGGATAATTTCTTTGGGGACTCCATGGTTAATAAAGAAACTGCAGAGGGAGCCAAAGATGGATGCTATCCCAAAACCCACACACTGATCGAGAGGCCCTTTTTTAGAATAATTCTACCATAAACCTTTCTATAGCTTTTGTCTCAGGAAAGCTTTTATTACAGGCCTTGAACTAAGCTGTAGTAAAAGCTTTCTTGCTAAGAGAATGCTCACCAAAACCTTGTTGTTTTTTTTTTAAGGAAGCTAGCAGGTTTTTTTGAAGTAACTCTGTAAACCGATCTTATAAAATGCATAATTACACCATGCAAAATTTAAACATAGACATCTATCACAAAACAGAATTTTACCTCAAAGGTATATTTAGCCAGCTAGATATTGATTCTTTTGAGGTTTTGCATCATGACTTAAACCTGTGGCTTCTCGAATACCGTGACTCACAGTCCTTAACACAGTTATTGACTGGGGTAAGACTTCAGTTTCTGTTCCTTACATTTCCTATTGTTCAGACTCCTCTGAAAGACCAACTAGCAGGAAGCATTAAGAAAAAGAAACTGGGTGGCAGGTTAGCCTGACTGTCCCTAAGCAAATGTTTTTATTTCGATCAGCTCCAGGAATTGTATTCAGGGCAACCTTTTTCTAAGCAAAGTCTCAGTGATGGACATAGGTTTGAAACACAAAAATCTTTACTGTTACCAAGAGGGAATTCAAATAACTATATGTGGGCTCAAGGAATCTTTGGAAATATTGTAACATCTTTGCTTAAAAAAATTACAGATATTGTACGTGCTAACTTCCATTGCTTCCACAAAACATTCCTCAGTAGCTGTGTAAAGAAATTAAGGAGGAAAAAGTACCAGATATAGCTGCATAGAAAGGACTGGTCACAAAAGTAAAAGCTCAAGTTAAGCCATTTAATTTGGGATGAAAAACTGTGTTCTGAAACAATCTGAATAAGGACTTGTACATTTAGGCTTCTTCTCCTTGATAGGTACCCTGCTTTTGCACAAACTCTCCACAAAAATATTCGAAGGTTTTGACTGCCACTGAAATAAACATTCATTTTAATATTTGGAAAACAGCCTCAAAAACCAGGACTTGAGGCCAGTTTCTGGTAGTGAAGTAAATCTCAAGTGCATTGAGCAACTTAGTTTGAATTGTTCCAGGTTTGCACTGTAGCTAATTAAAGTAAAACCTGGCCCTTAATCAGCTTTTCATACAGCCTACAAGATAAAATGGAGAGGTGGATAGCCCAGCGCAGGATGAGCCCTTGGAAGCTTGCAGCAGGCAGGAATGAGGACGGAGGGTTATTTGCAAACCTTTATTTACCAAGGTACCAGTATTCATCAGATTACTCTTGAGTTCTTCATACTGATTGAACTAACTTAACCTAAAATGAAAGAGCAGTAAGGGATCTTCTGTCAACCCACCCGACCTTGGACTGCTCCACTATGGGGTTATCAAGTCTACCACTGTCACTGTTGAGTGTAAGACTTTTAGAAGGGGCAGAGGCAGCCCATGGCGATGGGCAGCCACGGGCCACCAACAAGGACAGAAAAACTTGAACGTGATTCAAGGTGAGTAAATGCAGGCTTCTGAGACAACTTTCTTAAATATGAAAAAAAAGTTTTAAGATTTTTTTTAAACAGCATGTTTTCAAGCTAAAAAAACCTAAATTCTGTTCAAACAAAGAATGATTGTTTAAGAAGCCACAAATTGCCAATGGACTGCCTCTTCCCAGGAAAAGCTGACTTCAGTTCTAAGCATTTTGATAGCAGAAGTAATTATCTTCGGAAATGTGGTCAGGTCTAGTATGGAATCTGCCTTGCAGCTGCAGTTAGTATCTCGGGCACCATCTCTGGCTTATGTTTTCCCAAGAGCCATAAAATTTACGGTTACTCAGTTTGTGCACACTCTCGGACATCATGAGAACTGAGCTTTGTGTATGGCTGCAGTTGATGGATGCTGTTGGGGTGCAGCTGGCAGAATGCACACAGGGATACAGCGTAGCAGGCTCCTTCCCGAGACAAAGCACCACAAAACTACCTGAAATAGTAAGAGTGGATGAACGAAGAAGGGATAGTAAATTATTAAATCAACTAATGCTCACACCTCACCAGAATTACTGTCTTGGTCTTTCCAAGCTGCGTCCAGTTGAAGGTAGCTTCAAAACCAAAGCCATATCAGCTCACGGGACCTATAACTTAAATGAACACCTCATGAAAGAATGTATGATTTAACTTATTTGTGGTTAAGTAACTACAGCAATAGATACACATGCAAGGTAAAACTTGGCCAGGGTAGTTGATTCATTAGGTGGAAGGTTACAAACCATTACCGAGTATCAAGGAGACAAAATTTATCAAAAGAGGCTAACCAAATAAAAATTAGCAAATTTTCAGGATTCGTAATAAAAAACAGGGCTAATTAGGCCCATTAAGGACAACCAGAACTTGTTATAGTCTTCAGTGAAGACTGAAGTCGGGATTTAACCTAAGGATATATTTATTTATTTATTGCCATTGGTTAGAATTTTTTTGAATTTGCCTAAGACAGACTTTGGCTAACATTTCCCCCCAGAATTTTCCATGCTTTGTGTTGTCATGACTTCTTTCTCTGTATTAAGCTGGAGGAAAACAGTGAAATGTAATTAAAACTTTCTGTGAATTTAAAGTCCAAGTATTTTCTATCACATTTTAATTGTTGGAACTTGTTTATATATTCCTATTTGAGACACAGTATACATTTTTCCCCAGGTCTCTGACTTCTACTTCTTATTTATGTTGTGTTTACTTATGAAAAGATTTCTGTTTAGAAGGCACCTTGATGCTCCCCTGTATCTGAAATGTTTTTCTGTTGCGTTTCACTGGGAGGAGGTTTTTACTGCAGACTCCCAAAGCAAACATTGCATCACTAGTGTCACTCAAAAATCCATGAGATTGGCTGACAAAAATAGTAACATTTCTAACCTTTAATTCTTTGGCCGCCTTTATTTGGGCTTCTTCAACTGAGCCCAGGGACTTGAAAGCAGTATTATTGAGTATGCAATCATAGTTTATTGCACATAATGTACATAATAAATGGCGGGGCCCAGCACGTTACTTGGAATGATACGTTCAGCAGTCCGTGAGCAGGCAGCCGAAGCCGCTGTGGTGGCCAGGCGGTTGGCAAACAGGCAGGAAAGTGCCAGCCCTTAGGTGGCTCCTTTGGTCGCTCCTTGCAGCGGGATGAGCTTTGCTGACTTGCCGTCTTCCTCCTTTCTGTTTTTGCATCTTCCCACATTGTGAGTTTCCTTTTGAGTCCAGGACGATTTTATATTTTCTGCTTTAAATTAGTTTGTTTACCTATCTCAGGTTTGTACTCCCGTGGGCTTTTTATTTCTACTTTTCCATCCTTCGTGAGGCAATGGCCCATGTTACCTTGCCTCTCAAGAGCTGACAGCGACGGCTACAGCTCAGCGTCATCTTCCCTTTGTAAAAACTGGGGCAAGCGCACGTGTGGGTCCTCTTTGCGTGTGCACCCTCACTCTCAGGGCTTAGAGGCTCACTGTCAAGCACCATTTGGAGACAGAGCACAAGAGTCCTTTCACAGGAAAGCTGATGCTACCACAGCTCTGCAGGTGAGGTTTAGAAGAGGCAAAGCAAAAAGGGAGAACCCCGAGAACTAGCCGCCCTTGCAGCTGGGAAAAGTGGCTGCACGTTCAACTGGGTTTGGAAGGGAGCTGTGGGGAAAGACGGTCCTGAGCGGCACCGCACAGTCGTGCCTCGGCTGGGTGCTTGCTGGGTGTTAGGCCCAAGGGGGGGCGCGCGGAGGGTGCCGGGCAGGGCAATGAGAGCACAGAGCCTGGCTTCCCTCTCCCTACTTATGCTCTCTCCTTCCTCCAGCCCTCTTTTCAGCCTGTCTCTTTTGATCAGCTCTTTCTCTTCTTCCTCTTTCCCGTTGGCTTGGCATCATCCCGTTCCTTCCTTTCTCCCCTTCGTTCTCTTTTCTTTTCTCACCCCAGTTTTACTTCCTAACCCTGTTTCCCTGCCATGACACGACAATCACTCTCCCTTGAGTCATCCTTACTTCCCCACAACGTCCCCTGGCACTCTGACGTCTTTCCCCCTTCCTCCCCCCAGCTCTGACGGACACGGTCCTCTCACCCCACTCAACCCTCCTCCTTTATAAAGGGATTTTCCTCTTTTTAATCCACGAGCCCCCCGCCGCAGCCGCACCACCGCCGCCACCGTGGGGGGGGGAAGAGACGATCCTGCCTTTGCGCCTCGGGCTACCCCTCCACCCCTCACCCCCCACCCAACACACC
>VZSF01004966.1:230277-263027 GCA_013398295.1 Chionis minor
CCCCCCCCGTAGTTGGTATACCTTAACGTTTCTGCCGTTCGACAGCTTTTTAGCTGTCCCAGGATAGCTTAATACTTGTAATGCTGGACAATTAAATGTTGCAAAAAAGAAAGGGCAGATTTTTTTTTTTAATATGGGAGATGACAGAAAGAGGAAAAGACTCAGCGTTCCAACAGAAAGACTCAGAAGATGTGTTTTGCTGTTGTAGCTGTTACTTATCCTTAGTTCTTCTATAACTTAAAACAATTTTATGGCTTGTCTTCTAACTGGAGACTTTTATAGCAGCCCACACGGCCACGATCTTCTGTGCTATTCCGTGTACCAAACTCTTTCTTGACTGAAGAGTTCCCCGACGCTGGGGACTTGGTGGCACTAAAATAATTCAGGGCTCAGTAACTGATCTCTAAGACTTGCGTCGCTTTCAGCCACATCATTCGTCTCCCATTGTAATCGCAGGTTGCAATTGTTGCTTGTTTCTCCACAGGCATTTTAATTGGCATGTGAACTTAATTTCAATTACACCTTTCATAAATTCACCAGAATAGTCCCTTTAATAACCATCTGCACTTTCTTTCTACGCTGATTCTAAAAAGCATCTTAATGGGTTTGTTAAAAGCAGACGTATTACTGCATTCTCTCCAGAGGTCTTAATGAAATAGCGATCAAAGAAACAGTCGGGACTTCAACATGGCTTTCCATGTGGAGGGGCTGGTGGCCATAGTTGTATTCTACCTGGCTATCCTGGCAGTTGGGATATGGGCTGCTTGGAAAACTAAGAACACCGGCAACGAAGGAGATCGCAGCGAAGCTATTATTGTTGGTGGAAGAGATATTGGCTTGCTCGTTGGTGGATTTACTATGACTGGTATGTAAAAAACACCTTTTTTCTTTTTTTCCTAACCAGTGTATAACTTGTCAGTTTTCCATCTGAATGAAGAATTGTAATCTGCATGTTGAATTATGCAAAATGGAGAAAATGCATACACTTTTTTTCCAATTGCTGCTAACATTTTTTAGTGAACAACCAAACGTAGCATTTGTATAAAACCAACAAATATTTTACAATCATAGGAAGAATATATTATGTTTCTTGTTCATTGCTTTCATATTCATCTGTTGATCAGATATGTTTGGGACAATAAGTATAGAATTTATATAGATTAATAAGAAATACAGGTTTAAAGCAACTGTGATTGTTGTTAAAGGCATCCAAATTGGTGAGTTATTTTTGTTTAATCTGCGTAAAGCAAAGTTTATATGCAAGAAAATGGGGTGTGGGGGGGGAGGTGTAGCATCAATTAAGAGTAAGTTTCTAAAAGAAAATTGGCATAAATCCAAACTTGTAAT
This sequence comes from Chionis minor, assembly GCA_013398295.1. NCBI lineage: Eukaryota > Metazoa > Chordata > Aves > Charadriiformes > Chionidae > Chionis > Chionis minor. The sequence goes on from VZSF01004966.1 coordinate 231,625, forward strand.
TCCACTGAATTTAACAAACTTACTTTGCAGATTCTTTTAGCTTCTTGCGTAGCAGTTTGACAAAATAATACATTACTGTGAATAGTAATATCAGTAGAAAAAGCCTGAGTGAAGGACGTGTTCTTCGCTAATTTTTAAGCAGTGCTGTCTGACTCCTAGAGCCAGTCAAACCAGGGGTCTTATCTGGGGAAACAAGATACTCACAATATGGTCCAAAATCTCAAGTCTTACAACTAACATAAGGGATTGGAACAAAAATGCATTATAAGAAGAGTGAACTGGCCGACTGTTTTTATTTAAGCAATTTAATTTTTAAGCATGCTCCACTGGTTGGTGGGATTTTTTCCGGTATTCTAAATCCCATTCAAACAAAGCCCTTTCAATTGCCAAATTGGATTTATCAGGTTATATTTACGTTTTGCTGTTTTGCCCTGTTCTGGTTTCACAATTATTTAATGAGGAAGAGACAATAAAAACTTGGGCCAAAATTCTGTGTTCTTTAATCAAGAGAAATTCCTATCCCCTTGCAGTGGCGTTTTGCTCATTCTAAGACCAAATATTTGGATATTGACTAAAGAATATTTGGAAAAGTCAATAAAGTTTGATTACAGGCAGATGTTCTACTTTTAGCACTTCGCTATAATTTACTGTATCACATATCTGTTGACTACTGAAGCATCGGATAGGACTAGATTCTGCTCATAGCAAGAGCTGGTTTGACAGCTTTCTGCTGAATGAAATGTTTTCAAGACCACTGAAACCAGAATATTTTGCAGAGATACGGCTTGCCACAAAACTGTTATCATTAGATCGGGGGAGTGGAGGCAAAACAAGACATTCCCCGCGCAAGTGGTTGTGACAAACAGCTTTGCCTGTGGAAGAAGACACAAATTCTGGTCTCCTCAATCCTATTTTACAGGAATGTTTTTCATTAACAGCTGAAGCAGAGATGAGACTTGGACTGAGGCTTCCTATATTGCAGGCAATTTCTATCACCACCACAATCCACACCCGCAGATTCTTATCCCATTTCATGCAACTTCTAGAGAGAGCGTAGTATATCATCTCCGCGGTAGAATATCAGACTGACCCTAAAACGTTTGAACAGCCTAAACACTCATGGATTTTATACTATTAGGGTTCACATACTTTCTTACCTCTGCCTCCCGTAAATATGGCAATTAAAGCTTGAGATGGCAAGTAAATTACACTTTCAGTTTCGGGGAACCACACAAGGTTAGGTGTGGGCACAAGTCTACGGAATCAGGGCTTGTTCTGAGTGAGGGTGATTGGGATACTTAGTTTGTAAAGCCGTAACAAAATAAGCATGATGGGAAGCTGATAAAAATCTGTACTACTTTTTACTAAATGGTCACATTATTCAAGGGCATATTTGCTTCTTTAGTAATGATAGGTGCAGATTTTGCACCTCATAACCATGCCCCTGGAGATATATGGCTATTCCAACATCACCTTTATATCTTACAGCTTTAATTGTCTAAATATGAATTAAAAAGCAAAGCTTATCCCATAAAAGGAAAACTAGAATTTTTTTTTAAATCTCCAGAAAGGATACTGTTCGTATGGACATGAAGTACTTTGGGTTATAAGCTCCTGTCTTTCTTGCCCAAGACAAACACTACCATATTCCATGGGTATCGGCTACATAAATGGTAGCAGTTTCTGGGGCTACTTGGTGAGGAGGATGGCAGAACTCAGCCTATAAATTTAGAATCACATTTGGAGCAAGATTCCTGAGTAATTATAGTTGATTTTCTAAACAGCATTTAATTGCCTTAAAACAAGTGCACGTCCTATGAATAATGGCTGTGGACATATTCGGTGTGTACTATGATCCTGAAGAAGCAGCTGTATCAACTAGCTACTGAAATGCCTAAACGCGGCCTGTTGAAGGCTGAATATGTCGGCAATTATTAAAATAGAAAGCCTGAGAAGCTTGAATTGGGGATGGATCACAGCACCTCATATTAAAATCTGCTAACATAGTTCCGTAGTAGATACACCTTTAATCTGTGTATCATTTTTACATAATTATAGTTAAAACGTTGCATTAAGTATTTGCGTTCCTTAATTTTGGGGGGAAATTCTTAGGAAGTGGTATGTGCAACAAACTTGAGTCTATTCTGATTTCAGTGACTGAGTTTAACCCCAAAGGAAATATTTGAGGTGACATAATCAAATGCTTACCAACACTACCAAAAAGGTAGTAATCTGTTGATGTAATTTATTAATTTTAGTTGAATAGAGCTACATATCCTTCTACAAGAAAAAAAAAAAATTAAAAAAATCTATCTTTTGTAATCCGTAGGTCAGGATTTTCATTTTACAGAACTTAATGGGTTGATTCAATAATTTGAGTGGTCAGACAAAGGATCATTCACAAAGAAGTGGCAAAAAATCTGGTTTTCTGTTGTATATCAATACGTATAAAGAACTCCGAGATTAATTTCCATGTTCCTCATATGAACTAGGAGCAGAAATGCACTCATAACCTCAGTATTTGTTTGATCATTTTTTAGGGTGCATGTTTTAAATGGATGTTGGTATTTGCTGCATTTTTTGGTCCTTCAGACAGCAGGCAAAGAGGGGATTAAAATAGATTACCGCATGAGTGTTTCCATAGATTATTAAATTTTATATTCTTTTTGTCTGATTTAGAAAATAAAAGAATTTCACCAAAAAAGTATTAAACTAACTTTAAATTGTGGCTTAGCAAACTGAGGATCAGAAAATTAATATCTAAGGTTGAAATCCCATCCTATCATACCCCATTATTTCTTTTATAATGTGTTTACTGATGTTAATGTATGTACTGACTACCCATTCACCCCCTCAGAAAAAGCCATATAGCACCTTCTTAGAGCTCTGGGGTCCTTGGCAGATGTTCCAGAACAGTCATGTGCACAGAGAAATTGATCAGCAGCTATTTTTCAAACCCCAATCCAGAAATAAAATTGAAAATAAGTGCTGAATCCTCCATGACGCCTCACTCAGCAATACCTGTCTGCAGGGCATTGTTTTTGTCCCCAGTCAGGGGATGGCAATGGCCCCTGCAACATCATGCAGAAGGGAAGTGACCTTCCCCCCTCCAGGAGAAAATAAGGGAGCTAGGCAGACTGCCCAGGTGCCCCTTGGAGAACACCCACCACCTCAGTAGCAACTCCAGACATATCGATGCCAGCTATTGAAGCCTCCTTGCACCATAGCTGCAGCAATGCCGGGCAGCTGTCCTTGACTATGGAGTATTATTCCCCACCTGGAAGTGGGTATTCTTCCTCTAGAATTCATGCTCATGCTTTTTCTAGGGAAGGAGACAAATACAATTCCCTTTCTAAATATTTACTTTTGTTATTTGTGCTTACGACTTATTTAATGAGTTTATGCTGCTTGAGACACAATAGGCAACACACATGCTGGATGGTCACGGACTCAGCGGTCAATGGCTCAATGTCCAGGTGGAGATCAGCGACCAGTGGTGTCTGTCAGAGATCCATACTGGAACCAGTATTATTTAACATCTTTGTCAGGGACATGAACTGTGGGATTGAGTGTACCCTCAGGAAGTTTGTGGATGACTCCAAACTGCGTGATGCAGTTGACATGCTGGAAGGAAGGGATGCCATCCAGAGGGACCTGGACAGGCTTCAGAGGTGGGCCCACGCAAACCTCATGAAGTTCAACAAGGCCAAAGGCAAGGTCCTGTACCTGGGTTGGGGTAATCGCAAACATGGATACAGGCTGGATGATGAGGGGTTGAGAGGAGCCCTGAGGAGAAGGACTTGGGGTTGTTTGTTGATGACAAGCTCATCATAAGCTCGCAACACAGAAGCCAAACAAATCCTGGGCTGCATGGCCAGTGGGTCAAGGGAGGTGATTCTGCCCCTCTACTCTGCTCTTGTGAGATCCCTTCCACCTGGAGTACTGTATCCAGCTCTGGGGACCCCAGCATAAGAATGACATGAACCTGCTAGAGTGGGTCCAGAGAAGAACCATGAAGAAGAGGATTAGAGCACCTCCTGTATGAAGACAGGCTGAGAGACTTGGGGTTGTTCAGCCTGGAGAAGACTCCAGGGAGACCTTATAGCAGTCTTCCAGTACCTGAAGGAGGCCTACAGGAAAGATGGGGAGGGACTTTTTATCAGGGAGTGTAGTGACAGAATGAGGTGTAACTGTTTTAAACTCAAAGATGGTAGATTTAGATTAGATATTAGGAAGAAATTATTTCCTGTCAGGGTGGTGAGACACTGGAACACGTTGCCCAGGGAAGCTGTAGATGCCCCCATCCCTGCAAGTGTTCAAGGCCAGGTTGGATGGGACTTGGAGCAACCTGATGTAGTAGAACTCACATGGCAGGAGGTTGGAACCAGATGATCTTTAATGACCCTTCCAACCTAAACCATTCTGTGATTCTAGGACTCTGGTAACCAAAGTATCATATTCCCACCTACCTTAATTCACGCTTTTAGGAGGCACAAAATCCCAAATGTCTGACAACTGTTTATGTAGATTCTGTATCCCTGCTCTTCCCATCATGGATCAGTGTTCACCCATCTGCTCCATGTGGTCCTATATGGGCATCACTCACCTCTTGCCTTGTCTCTGTAGTGCACAATAGACCTCCATAACAATAGTATCGATAACAGGATTCTTTGGGTCGTTTCTTTTTGTTCCAGACTTTCTCTGCATGCACATCCCTCATACAAGCCCATTACACTATTTCCAACAACAGAATGCTCCATTCCTGTGCTTCAAAATGCTGAAAGGGGGACAATTGTAATGCTGTGGTTGCTGGAGATCTTTGTTTCTAAAGCCATGGTGTAATTTAGTATTGAGTTAAAAAAAATACCCCATGGTAGTATGTGAGAGATGTTACAGCTAAGTGGAAAAGAGATTTAGATTTTAATGACATTTCTTTAGGAATTTTAATTAAATTTTCTTCATTTGTGTTCATCTCCAATTGTTTGTCTTAAAAACAAAATCAAGTTTGCTTGTATGATGGTGAATGCTGAGAAAATTCTGAAGAAAGCTTAAGGAAACTGAATTTCTTATAACTGAATTTTTAGGCAGAAAGCCTGAACTGCTCTGAACTATGAGAAGGCAAAGGCTTCTGAGGCAAATCAAAAGAGCATTAAAGAAATCTCATACTTGTAATGATTTGTCTTCCCTTGTTCAAACTACAGACTCAGATTCATAAAATTTACTCATTATACGTTAGAGAAAATCCAGAACTTTTTGCATGGAATCTGCAAACAAGAAGAGGTAAACTTTATTACATAATTTACTATGAATTATTTTTGCAGATGTAATCAAAATACATTTCTCTGTTGGAGATTTTCTTTCATACATACAATAGGTCCCAAATTCTCAAATGTAGAACTTCCCTTTAAGGCAGAGAACCAATTCATTAGGAGTCTGAGGTTCGTATATTAAAAATACTGCTGGTTCATAGAGAGATATAATCAGAAATATTACAGATAACACAGTTAAGTTCTGGAATATGTCTTCAGGAAGCACAAAAATAAATAAGTCAAAGTTTAGAACTTAAATAGCAGCATAAAACCATCACAGCCCTGTACGGAAATATACCATTTAGGGAAGTCATAGTTTACTAAATGTGCCTCAGGTAGCCAGTATTTCAAATTTAGCAAGGTTTTAGGGGCTTTTTTTTTTTTTTTCCGTGAAGGCATTAGTAAATGATCCATTAAACTTTTGTCTAATTTAAATGCTTTGAGTTTTCCCAGCTGGGGTGACTTTATCACCATATGTTTATTGTTCTTCTTCAGATGCCCCCTTACATTTCTCCTTCATTTGGACTAACACAAAGAAAATGGTAATGATGTGCTTCATTCATTGTAAACAAGTAGTGGGGGACTCAGCCCTCACATCTTCACGGACTACACAGATAGTTAGACACCTTGATGATTGTCTCAGTCCATTGGACTTCTTTTTTCATATGTTTAGGTTGTAAGTTTTTTGAATTAGGACTATCTTTTATAGAAGGTTGCCATGTCTGGCACTTGTTTGGTACGTATAATAAAAAAATAGCAATATTATAAGTGATGATCATTTTATTCTATAATGTGGAAGGTTTTCTTTCTTTGTGCACATTAAAGACTTTTCCATCTCTTTTTTTTCAGCCACATGGGTTGGAGGAGGTTACATCAATGGAACAGCAGAAGCTGTGTATGTCCCAGGCTATGGTCTAGCTTGGGCTCAGGCACCTATCGGATATTCCCTTAGTCTGGTTTTAGGTAAGCAAAGAACTAAAGTAATAGTCTCTCATTTTAAACAGTTCTGATGACAAGTCCATCACTTGAAATGAAGCAACTAGGGTCTACTAAAAGGACACTTAGGAAACTGATTTTGCTGATAGGTTTGGCTTTTAAAAAGAAGACCAGAAAATCATTGTAAATAATTTGATATCTTCAGTCTCCTGAATGCCTTGGCAAGACCAATTTAGTATTAAAAATGTAGTGGTCTATGGAGGTCACAATAAGAAAGGGTTTGTTGTGGGTTGGTTTTTTATTTATATATACTAAGTTTTATACATTCGGGTTTTCTTTAAATGCCTATATGATCAGGAACATGATAGTATCAGGGCACCTGTAAATCTTGGAATTCAAGAGCAGCAAATATCGTTTCAAGTTAAGGAAGTGCTTATAACTTGCAGATCTTCACCAAGTGTTGAAGTAACTTGTCTAATTTTGTGTAGAAAGTCTGTAGTAAATCCAGTCTATTTCCTTAAAATTGGACCACGAGTCCTCTTAAATGGCGTACAAAACTCAAAATCACCTGTCAAAATGCAAATACACAACCCTACTATATGCAGGGTCAAAGTGTAAAATACAGGCAGCGTTATAATTTTTATTGCTGTGGCCTCCAATTCCTGAAATGTAGTCCCAGAACTTTCTTACTTTTCTGTAAAATAATAGCAATAGAAAATTTCTCACCATGTTTCAACCACATGGAGCAGCTCACAACAAAAGTATTGCCTTGTGAGCCATGATAAATACACCCGAAAGTTGTCAGCTACATCCTCTGTTTGTGAACAGATCATGTCCCTAAGGCAACAGCTGATGCAACTGTTTAAAAAGAATGTTGTTACAAAAAAGATGTTGTCTTCTTCATATTTCATTAATGTGACTGGTGTATTAGCCTTTCTAATAATACTTCTCCTCTCAGTCTATTTTGAGTCTGTTCTCACGGTCCTCCCACCTAGTCTGTCCCTTTGTTTCCTTTGGTTGCTTTTCCAGGTCTTCTTGCCCCTTTTACTTCTTCCTATAAAACTCAGTTGCCCTCCTGACTCTTCTCTTCCCCTTGGAAATGCTTTCCTATCGCCTGTCCTGGTTCTTCTCCCTTCCCTGGCAGAAACCTTCCCCATCATAGATATTCCTCTCTAGCATGTGCGGACCAGCTCCAGTTCCAGTCGTAGTAGTTCCCATCCCTGAGAGCAGCCCTATTTCCTGTAAGGAAAATAATAATAATGGTAAATGTCTGCCCGGAGATCAGTTGATGTCATTACGAGGTCATGAAGGTCATCATCCACTGATGTCATTAAGGGGTTGTTAGGGTTGTAGCCATAAGCATCTTCCTGACTCTTAGCCTCTGTAGGATTCACACAAATTAATAATAGCCAAGAAGGGGTCAAGTTAACCTCTCCCCTCATTTCCATCTGTTTTTAAAGATATCCAGACCTTTTTTCCCTGGAAATTAGCATGGCCACTGCAGAGGAAAGAAGTCTGTATCATGTGACGATATATCTCTCTGCAGACCACAGAGAGGAAAGCCTACCTGTGGCATGATCTATACATGCAGGTCTACGAGGAGGAATTGTTCATCCTTGTTTTTAAAAAATAACCAAAATTATAAATGTAAGGCTAGAATAAATATTACTACTTCAGACTGGAAGGATTCAAGATTGATATAATCTCCTTGTTAGTTCAGTGTTGTGCTGCATACTACTTTTCCTAATTTTTCCAGCAATTTAATTTTAACAGAGTATCTCTGATTTCCTTAGACAGATGCCTGAATGTCCTAATAGATTATAACACCAATGACTCTTGTTTTCTTTTTTAAGTTGTCTTTTGTAATAATAACAAGTAGAATAGGAACAGGATCCATGACCAATCCAAGAATAGTTTAAAAATATTAGAGTTTCTGCATCCAAACAACCTGCCTAAAGACAGTGTTACCATAAGCAGTATAAATAAATTGTGATTGGTAAGCTGGTACCTTCTGTTCAGGGAACTTAATGAAATGAAGAAATGAGAGTCATATACAGCAATACATAGAAATGTGGAAAATCTGTACAATACAATGGATACATTACATGTCTTGTGATGAAGACCCTAACTAAGGATCACCAAATACTGCAAAGTAGATTTTATTGGGAACTGACTGATTTTCCAGGTTTCTTTATTGTACCTTTTATTTTGCATTTAAGCAATGTTACTGTGGTAGAAGTCTGCTCAGTTATACTCACATGCAGAACTCAGCTACACAGGTTTCCATACAAGGGCTTTTTCAGCTTTCCTGAGATACGTCCTTTTTTTCCCCAGATGGAAAGAATTTGAGGAGTGTACATTAGAAAGGTGTGGCCTTTGCACATTTATGTACATATCCAGCCCATATGCCAGCCAGGCACAGCATAACTTCAATACATCAAAATTCCTGAACGTGCATAAGTGAAATAAGTATATGACAAGTGTTATGAGAGCCTGGCACTTGCAGAGCCCAGAAGGCATCTGACCTGCCCTACAGGTGTAGTAAAGTTGATTTAAGCATACATAACAAATCTGAATTGTTCTGAAAGAATCAGATTTGCTGTGTGTGCACTAAACCATGTATGAACTTGTACTTCTGACCCAAGAATCCCAAACAGTTTTATTTTTTGAGTAGGACCATGTGAAAATTCATGCTGGATTCCGGTCTAAGAATGAATAGGATTAAGTAGAAGAGACATTCCCTTAGACTGATACAAAATTAGGTAAAACTCAGGCAGCATCCGTAACAGCAGATTAAGTAAACTGAACCAGACAAAATAAGATGGATTTATTTGTCATCATCAGACCATAGACATTAATAGCGTGGATGTGTTCACGTAACTGTAGACAGATGTAAGGTAAGAGTTCTTAAAAAATATTTTAACTGTATTTCTTAAAAAAAAACAACAAACAAACAAAAAAAAAACCAACCCAAAGCCAAACAGTAATACATTTCTCTACCCAATGTTTTAGCCCTTAATGACAATGCATTTCTCCACTGCAGCTGGTGTCTTATGCTACTTTTCTTTGTAGGTGGTCTTTTTTTCGCAAAACCCATGCGCTCCAAAGGCTATGTGACAATGCTAGACCCTTTTCAGCAACTTTACGGAAAAAGGATGGGAGGCCTACTGTTTATTCCAGCTTTAATGGGAGAAATGTTTTGGGCTGCGGCCATCTTCTCTGCCTTAGGTAAGGAATAAGCAGTATAAATATTAATTTATCACAGGTGGAAAGGATAAATCAGAAATGCATTAAAATTCTGGCTTCAAATACTAACTATCCTAACCAAAAGATTCAGAATGTGACAGTTCTCAGACCCGTGATAACTAGTAATTAAACCCTGTAATGGTATCCCATCGATTATTTTGGTAATGGAAAGACAGGTAAAGGTATCTATTAATTTTCAGGTACCTTAAGTTGTCCCTTTTTAAAGAGAATAAAAAGATTTAGCAACAAATTTCCTTTAATTGTGAGGGTGACATGAGTGATTGCAAGTGTCCCTTTTATGTCAAGGCTGAGCCAGCTTCTCTTTTACACTGAGATCACAGAAATCAGTCAAAATTTCATTTAAAGATATGAAACATTACTGCCAATGTGTCTAAACACAATAATCTTTTGCATATAGTAGATCTTCATATACAGAATTTTCCATAGCACAAGTAACAGAAGTAAAACAGATGCTGATCAATAAATTGAAGTATAATTGAATTCTAAATCGCTTTCTACTTGACAAAATGAAGAAAATACTTAGGATTCAAGAAAGGATTCCGAGAATTAGTAGAACTATGAGTCAATAGAAAATCACCCAACTACTCATCCAGTTCTGAAAAAAAATCAGTTTCCAAGGCTTTTAATTATATTTCAGGCCTGAATTTAGCAATCCCTTCAAGAACTGAGAAAGTCCTTGAGTTGAAGCACCAGTAGTTGACTTTTACCAGCTAATCATACTCATAGTGCTCATGCATGTGGTAATGCTTTCTAGCACAAGCTATTTTAAACAGAAAATAAACTTTGAAGGCACTCTCCAACTGTGCTCTGATGAACTGCAAAGCAATGGGGAGCTTGTTTACCACAATTTCATCACAAAACCCTTAAAGGACTAAGAACAAACTACATGCTGAGGTGATAGCAGTTGAATAACTTGAAGAACACTATAAGTATTTGGAATATACTTTCTTTTTGATTGAGGAGAAGCTAATCTGTGATATTTCAAAGCAAGTGGTATGAATACCTTTCTAGTACGTTTATATTAACAGCTGACAGTTAAAGACTGTCAGTGAGTACAAAGGTCACTGAGGAGTTTGATTTTATCTATTATTTTAACTATTCTGTGAATAGATCTAGTTATATTATACCTCCTGATTGCACACCTAAATATTTATAAATGTTTAATCAGTTCACTTCTTGATCTTCCTCATGACTCCTTGCTTGGGAGGGATATAGAAAGGAAAAACAGGGCTTCCAGCTTGTGAAAGAAGTCTGAGTTTGTAATCCTTAAGCACATGAACTTTGAAGGCTCCCTGTACAGCAAAAAACCACCTGTCAGTTACCAGCAGCTCTCATATACATCTTATATACCTCATGTTGTGTTCTACTACCAGAACTTTTCCACCTATGTGGTCAAGAATATCCATCTACAATACCTGCAAGTACTAAAAGTTATTGCAAGACATTTTATTTAAATTATCCTAATTAGAAAGAGAGGAATTTTTTTAAAAGTGTGGTTTTAAAAGACTGCAATCACTTGAAATAGCTAATACATCTAAGGGAAACATATAACCACCTTGGTAGCTGCTGGGAGGGCAGTGCAGGAGGGCACACGCAATTCAGGAGGTTTTTTGAGTGCACTGGCAACAGCTTCCTGACACAAATGATCAGGGAGCTGTTGAAGGGAGGTGCTCTGCTGAACCTGTTATTTACAATCAAGGAAGAACTAGTTAGGGATGTGAAGGTCAGAGGCAGCCTTGGCTGCCGTGTTCATGAGATGGTGGAATTCACAGTCCTGAAAGGAGGGAACAAGGCAAAAATCAGGACCACAACAATGGACTTCAGGAGAGTAGAGTTTGGTCTCTCCAGGGATCTTCTTGGAGGAAACCCATGTGAGACAGCCCTGGAGAGAAGAGGGGTCCAGGAGACCTGGTTGATATTCAAGGATCGCCTCCTCCAAGCTCAAGAACACTCCATCCTGACAACCAGAAAAACAGGCAAAGGGAGCAGGAGGTCTGCAGGGATGGAAAGGAGCTCTTGACTAGACTCAGACATAAAAAGAAGCATTCGTGAGGCAGAAGCAGGGACAAGTGACCTGGAGGGAATACAGAGACACTGTCCAAGCATGCAGAGACGGAGTTAGAAAAGCCAAAGTCCACATGGATTTGAATCTGGCCATGAAGGGTGATAAGAAAGGCTTCTGATAAACATAAATCAGGGAAAATGTGGATTCCTGTTGAATGGGACAGGGAACCTGGTGGCAAAGGATATGGAAAAGGCTTAGTGCCTTCTTTGTTTGATTCTTTGCTGGTAAGACCAGCCTTCAGGAATCTCAGGACTCTGAGAACCCCAGGAAAGTCCAGGGCAGGGAAGGCTTTCTGGACAAGGATCAGATTGGGAAATGTTTAAATAGGCTGGACAGACACTGTTTCTTGGGACCTCATGGAGTGCATACTGCAAGTGCTGTGGGATCTTGCTGACGGCATTGCAAGAACGCTCTCAATAATCTTATGAAGATGTGGTGATCAGGGATGTCTCTGAAGACTGGAAGAAAACAAATGTCACCCCCGTCTTCAAGAAGGGCAAGAAGGGGGATATCAGGAACTAAAGGCTGGTCAAATAATCCTGGAAACTACTTCCATACAAGTGAAGGTCAAGAAGGGAATTGGAAGGATTTATGGAGGGGAAATAATTCCTGACCAACCTGACATCTTCCATGATGAGCTGAATGGCTTGGTTCACGAAGGCAGAGCAGGGCATGTTGTGAATTACAAGGGTTTTTTACGCTGTCTCCCATAATATCCTCGTAGACAAACAGATGAACTACAGACTAGACACATGGACAGTGAGAAGGATTGAAAACTGTCTGAACTGTTGGGCTTGTAGAGCTGTGACCAGCAGCATGGAAGCCACTGCATGGCCAGTCACCATTGGAGTACCCCAGGGGTCGATACTGAGTCCTGTATTGTGTAACGTTATTAATGACCTGGCTGATGGGACCAAGCACACCTTCAGCTGGTTTGCAGAAAGTAAAAACTGTGCGGAGTTGCTCACAGACCAGGTGGTTGTACTGCCATTCATAACAGCCTCAACAGGCTGCAGAAATGAGCCAACAGGAACTCATGAAGTTCAACAAAGAGAAATGCTAAGTCTTGCACCTGGGGAGGAACAACCTGATGCCCCAGTACAGGCTGGGGGTTGACCAGCTGGGAAGCAGGTTGGCAGAGAAGGACCTGGGAGTCCTAGAGGGCAATGAAGTTGACCATGAGCCAGCAATGTGCTCTTCTGGCAAAGAAAGCCAGTGGCATCCTGGGCTGCATTAGAAAAAACATTACCAGCAAGTTAAGGGAGGTGATCCTTCCCCTCTACTCAGCACTGGTGAGACACATGTGCAGTGCTGAGTCCAGTGCCGGGCTTCTCAGTACAAGAGACATGAGCATATTGGAGAGAGTACAGAGGAGAACCACAGAGACAATTAAGGGACTAGAGTATATAAGGAGAGGCTGAGACAACTAGGACTGTTCAGCCTAGAGAAGAGAAGGCTCAGGGAGATATTATCCATGTACATAAATACCTCACTTGGCAGTGGAGGGAGTGGAATAAAGAAGACAGAGCCAGACTCCTCTCAGTGCTGCCCAGTGACAGAACGAGAGGCAACGGGCACAAATTGAACTACAGAAAATTCCATTTAAACTTGAGAAAAAACTATTTTTACAGTGGAAGAGGTCAAACACTGTCAGAGTTTGCCCAGAGAGGTTGTAAAGTCTCCATCCTTGCAGATATTCAAGACCTGACTGAACATGATCCTGAGAAACCTGCTCCAGCTGAAACTGCTTGAGTGGGGACTTGGACTTGACCATCTCTAGAGATGCCTTTCAGTCTTAGAAACTCTTTGATTCAATGTGTTGGTTTGTGCAGACTGGCAGCTCAACATTGTGCTTTGTTCTCTACAAATGAAATCTGCTTGATGATGCCTGAAGAAATCCTTGGTTTCTAGGTCGACAATGGAGGATGGATTCTCCAGTTTTCAAAGAAATCCACCCTTTCCTATGTACACAAATCAAGGGCAAAACAATTTTTAAAGAGGTCAGTGGACAATCATCCCTATAGCTGATGTGTCCTCTACCACTTCTTCCTTGGTCAAAAGGGGCTATCTCAGAGCATAAGTGAGATACAACAGGGTGTGATATGCTGCAGCAGACCCCCTTTTGCCACTGCAGTCGTACACTTGTTCCCATGCAGATGAAACTCATCCAGAGAGGCCTCAGCTGTCGGTGCCTGTCCGCTTTTCCCCAGGTAGAACAAGAGAGTGTAGTTCTTCCAGAGCTTGAGCGGTGTAAGAAAAGGCTGTTTGGGACCCTTCCCTCCTCCATTTGGTGAGAACCTGAAACATGACAGATGCTGAACTTAGACCAGTAGGAACCTTCCTTTTTCCAGTCCTTTCACAGGTGCAGAAGGGGCGTGCAGAAAATAGACAGGGGAGTATCTTCGTGCTGTTGCTAAATCTCAGAGTGCATAGCAAATCAGCACCTGTGTATGCAACTTAACAAAGGTGAGCCTTCTCGTCCGTCATACTGCGACATAGACTAACATGCAGTGTTTTGGTTTTCCCCACAGGTGCCACTATAAGTGTGATCATTGACATTAATGTCAATATTTCAGTCATTATTTCTGCCCTGATTGCAACTATGTACACGCTGGTGGGTGGGCTTTATTCTGTGGCATACACCGATGTAGTTCAGCTTTTCTGCATCTTCCTGGGACTGGTAAGTTTGGCTTTTTTTCCCCTTCTTTGTTGAGGATTTTGCTGCGAGCATTATGATGATTGCTAGGACCTATTGCCCAGCTTTGGTTTTGGAACTATGTCTTCACTAAAAGCATGGAGAAGGAACACCTCCACTCACAGAGCCCTGATTTTAAAGAGTCTGCATTTACATCAACATACAGCCAGTCAGTGCTTCGACAATAATGCTGACCAAGAGGCCCAATTCTTTGGCTTTTTTCTAACCAATCTGATAGTGTAAATGCTCTCATAATTTTCCCACTGAGTATATATCTAACTCAGGATAGGACTGGAGCTGACTCCTGCCTTATCTGCCCATAGGACTGTGGCATGGGCACCGTAAGGAGGCATTAGACATAGGAAACAGTCAGCAGAGCAGGCCAGAAACACTGGCATTGGACTTGCAGAACCGATACTCTCCTGCTTCTCTTTCCTGTAGCTGTCACCTGCTCACGCAGCTTAGTTAATCTCCTGCTTTAAATCACCTTCTTGATTTTTCTCTCCCTCCGTTGCCCTCAGAGACCATAGTGTAGGAAGTCTCACCAGATGACCTTGCTGTTTGAATACGCTGGTATGAATATCCTCTCATCAGCTATCAATGATACGTTAATGGGTAGCCTTTTATTTAATGCTGTTCTTTAACCCCCACTCTGAAAAATATCATTGCAACAGGGGTGCAATGAAAGAAGCTGCTGTCTTTGTTTGCCAGTGGCAGTAACAGATGATCACAGATGTGCAGAGATCTGAAACAGGCTGGAATAAATGGGGTGGCTCAAGGTGAAGGAACCAAATGGCACCTCTGGGACCTGGAGTTGTTTCTCTGCTTTGACTGGAGTTCTTGTGCAACTCTAGGGAAATTGCTTCAGCCAGAGCTCACACAGGTGGTCACTAACCAATGCTGTGTGTGACCTCACTCTGTGTTGTCCTACTGTGAGGCCTATGGTGTTATTTGCAGAAGTGCTAAACACTCCCTGTTGTAACTGACTTCATGGGAATGGTGCTAAATATCCTAAAAAAACAAATCCAAGTTTTAGCTGTCCACCTCAAATGAGAAGTTATTCCAGATCGTCTTCTCTCATGCCTTTGTTCTTCACCTGCACAGTGGTGGTCCTTCTCTAATATGCCTGTTAATATTTGTGAACCATTCAGTTTCTACAGATGGTGTGCATTACAGAAATTCCCCAAATTGTAGATTCATCAAAATACAGAAATGCTTTTCCAATGAGAACAACTCATGCACTGCTAAAGACCCTGATCCCCAGGGAATAACAATGTGTGATCCTGTATTAAAGGCAGCATGAACCTGACGGGGGGGGAAAGCAAATGACGGTTGTATAGCAGTCTTCTAAATGGTTGGATCTGTAGCTTTAATTGTGTTCTTTTTATTCAGATTGGGCTCTTTGTGTAATTTTCCATTTAAAATGAACAGCAATAATGGGGATCAGTCTCTTCTCCCAAGTAACAAGTGACAGGACAAAAGAAAATGGCCTCAAGTTGTGCCAGGGGAGGTTTAGGTTGGATATTAGGAAAAACTTCTTTACCAAAAGGGTTATCAGGCATTGGAACCGGCTGCCCAGGGAGGTGGTGGAATCGCCATCCCTGGAGGTATTTAAAAGACGGGTGAACGTGGTGTTGAGGGACATGGTTTAGTGGTGTTCAGTGGTGTTTAATTTAGTGGTGTTTTTGGTAGTGTAGGTTATGGTTGGACTCGATGATCTTGAAGGTCTCTTCCAACCCAAGTGATTCTATGATTCTATGATTCTATGAACGTCATGTAGAGGGAACCATATTCATAACCTCAAGAGTCATCAGTGGGGCTGGAAGCTTCAGATAGCATCTAAATGGCCGTGCTCTAGGTGAGACAATTTTAGATGAGATGTGACCTTTTCACAGCAGAAGATGCCACAGGCTCAGGTATCCCAGCTTCCCCTCCAGGCTCTGGAGCAGTTTCTATTCCCACTGGCACAGAGCTTTACTGCTCATTCGTCTAATGTCTGTTCCTCTCCCATTCCTTATGCAAGAGGAGATGCTTGTTCTAATCCCTTCTGTTTCCTACCCTGGCTCCTCATTTCAGCCATAGCTTCTTCATTAGGCTTCCATAACATCTACCTCAGCCACTCCATGTACTTCCTTGGTTTTCTCCTTACAATCCCATGTAGTCTCCCTCCTTCCCTCCTCATTCTTCTATACCCATATCTACAGTTCTCAGCTCTTTGTCTTTATCTTGTCTGCTGAGACTTTCCCCGATCTTGCACTGTATCCCCATGTCATGGTTTAACCTCCAACACGCAGTTACTTGCTCACCCCACCTTTCCCCCACCAAGGGAGAAGAGGGAGAAAAGGAGGGGAAAGGAAAAAAACTTGTGGGTTGAGATAAAGACAGTTTAGTAGAACAATAACAGAAAAGGAAAAATAACAATGATAACAATACTAATAATAATAACACAAGACACTCTCAGCGCCCAGTGAATTGGCATTGTCCCGAGCAGTGCTTGTGGATATCTGTCCCCTGGCTAACCCCCATTTATATGCTGAGCATGACATCTATGGTATGGAATGTTTCATTGGCCATTCCATCCTTCTGTGTGATCTTCTATGCGAAGATGAAAAAAAAAGTCATTTAATAATGTAAATATCACTTAGCAACAACTAAAACCAATAGGTATTATTGACATTCCTTTCACAGCAATCACTAGAAAGAGAATTTAACTCTTTCCCAGCTGAAACCAGGACACCCAACTATTTACTGACTCTTCATCTCAGCTATATTGTTAATTCCCCATTCTAAACTCTTTGCCAACATGTAAAAAGTCCTTTTTTTCTGGTTTCCAGTCCCGTGAGGTCTCGGTCTTTCTAGTGACCTGCTACTTCTACCCTTGAGCTTCAAATCACAACATAAAGCCCCAGTTTCTGCTTCACTTCCACAAGCCTTGGTTTTATTTGCCCTCCACTCAAAAAAGCATATTTTCTACTCCTGTTAGAAAGAGCTCAATGAAGAAATTGTATCTGTGCCTATATTGAGTAAGTTAAAGAGTTTCAAGGTGAAAACACAGGATCATCTGTAGCGTTTAACTGTTAATACAGTCCTGGCACTGTTTTGTCACATGTCAACTGGTATTTTCCCAGATAATTCCCAGGAACAGTGGAGGGATGTTCTTTTCAGCAGGGAAAGGAGTCTAGATATATGGATGCAAACCACGACATGGCAGTAAACTGCAGGGCCAGAGAAAGTGTCTTGACTTATTTTATTTACTAGTACAGAGGGAGTTCTTGAGACCACGAAGAGCTAGGTTACTGTCAGGAACTGGAATGCATTACAAGATCTTGTAATGCATTTGCAATACAGTCCCTATTAAATCCTGGGTTGTGGTGTGCAGACTGCAAATGGGCCTTTAGAAATCTGCCCTAATGAAAATCTCAGCTGAGTATGGGCAAACTACAGCTCTTCAGAGGCTCATCGCTTGGACATGTTGGAGATTTGTGATTCACAAACAAGAATCAAAAAAAATCCATTTGATATCCTTTTTCCCCATGAATGTCTCAACAAGAAGAGTATTAACATCCATTAATTTTGACAATACATTTATTATTCCCTCAAAATATCCTGGAGACAGTTGAAACATTTTGGTGAGCTTTCCCAGAAAAGCCCAAGCAGAGAGCGAGGAGGGAATCTTTCTGCCTAACTGCTTAAATTGTCAAAGTTTAGTGTGTAACTGAGAACAGAATACTGTGGCGTATGATAAACAGCCTGAATAATAAGCAGTGCAGCAAAACACAGCAATAAGTCCTATATTCTTCACACATTATTGCAGTAATTTTGCAACAAAGATGTTTGATTTCTCCCCTCCTTGCTCCTGTTACCCCATACACTTAAATGTGATCAATTGGATTGAGGTAATCTGCATGGTTTGGATATCATTGGAACCTTAAGGATGCCGTGCTTGCAATCGTCTATCCCATATAGCACAAAGCTTGGTTTTCATCTCAGTAGGAGTTACTGAGTTTCTCCTCATAGAGAGTTAGTGAGTTACACCATTGCAAAATGAGTTGTCAAGTAAATGTGCAAAAAGTCAGTTGGTGAAGGAAATGAACCTTCTGGCCAAAACTGTCTCTGGGAAGGGTTTCACAACTGATTTTTTGGTCTAGATCAAAACCAGAGAGGCTGAAAATAGTCTAGAGCCTAGAGTGAAATTACTGCCAAGGTAGAAAAGTGCTGTAACACTGGGCTACTGGGTGTTCTGAAGCAAGAGAGATGGGGTTCACCAACAGCACCCCTCTCTTGTCACGATATAGTTTTGTGTGGAATGAAAAACAAATTCCCAAGCCTTCAAGAGTATTTGTGATGCCTCATGCCTGTATACTGGTGAATCCCAATGCTATTGCAAGCAAGTTGATATGTATATGTTTCTCTACAGTGCGGTCCAGGAAAGGGTGTAATGAATATATGTCATTTAGGGAAAATAAAATGAAGATATACAAATGCATCTTTCCTGCTGATTTTTCAATTTCCACTGATTTATTCTCTGCTCACACTCACCCTTTCCAGGACAGAGGTAAGATATCCATTACCAGGCGCTCTGGATTTCGGAGATGTTCCACTGGCATGTGACCTGACTTTTCCACAAGTCAGCTTGGCAACCTGGCTTCTAATCTGTTCCATGCAAGAAGAAGGAAAATAGATCAATGTTAATATTAAAATTTCACAGAGTTAGAAAGAGCCTTCTTTAGACCTGAACAAAGTGTTCCTCTTTGATTACAGTGGATCAGCGTACCCTTTGCGATGTCCCACCCTGCAGTGACAGACATTGGGCTCACGGCTGTGCACCAGGTGCACCAAGCTCCTTGGCTTGGATCTGTCAACTCACTTGACATTTACACATGGCTGGACAATTTCCTTTTACTGGTAAGTGATGGCTTGTATGAAGGAATGAAGCATTTGAGCACTCACACTCTGTTACTGTGACAGCTGAAAATAATAGTCTAGTTAAAAGTTCCCAGCAAACGGAAAACTTTTACCCTCTTGACTTCTCCTCAATATTTCTGCACATTTGAATGATTTCAGTGAAATATCAGTAGAATACTGTAGCGCAGCTGTCAAAGTCAGCATTGCCAGGAATGCAATTTAAATATCATCAGTCTGAAAGAGTTGACTTATGCTAAAATTAATTAAAAGTGTGCAGCTTAACTGATGTCATTGTTGGCAGAGGAATTTATATGTTGCAGAAGGCAATAAATATGTTACACAAATGATTAAATATGTCTTAGGTATAGGTGATATAGAAAAAGCTTTGCAGAGATGGATGGATGGATGAATTCATACGTGCACATATGCCAGAATGAAGTGTGGGCTTTCATTATTTAATACCTATGTATTACACATGGGATTGGTGGGTTTTAAGTACTTTCCATTAGAAGATCTAGCAACACATGCTAACATTTTCCATTCTCAGTGTCCCTGAGCAACACTACACTGTTTTTATTATCATGTTGTACTTTGGGATTCCTTTCTCTGGTGTTTGGGTTTTTTTTTTTAAATAATATGTCAACCAAAAACATTCAGAGTTCTCTGATAATTAGGCTATGAAAATATACTGGTTTATCCAGCTTAAATTTTTTAATAGATTTTCAGAGAGCTAAAGTATGACATTAGGTGAAGCGGCTGTATTCTGGCTGGTAAGTCTGAAGGTTTCATCTCTGATGATGACCAAAGGAAACCCCTGATGTTGCCAAATTGTGAAACATTTTCTTTTCATCTTCTTTGTTTCATTCTAGCTCAAGAAATTTAAACATCCTTGGAAAGCTTTGTTAAAGGAACATTATTAAGTTTGCAAAGGAAAACAGTCATAAATAGCAAGTCAAAATCAGAGTGCCTGTGAAACATTCTTTTGGTCCCTGTGTGTGCATGAAATGTGTATGAAACACCTGTATACACACTATTTGGTCCAAATGCCTCCTGCCTCATTTAATGCATAGAAGTGGACTACACACGTTTAGTGAACAATATTCTTTATTTTCTTTCCATGCTGTTTAGTCATAGGTACTTATTTACTTAGTGGAGACTATTCAAATCCTGCTCTCAGGACAGAGTTGTTAGCACTTGGCTTTTAGCCTTTGATAATGCTCTTTTGTGGCACATTTTGCAGGCATAATTTTAAATCTAATTGGGATCTTCACTGTTATATACCCAAAACAAGGGTTGTCACCATAAAATAAAAGTTTCTTTTAGTGCTTTCTCTTTAGTTCCTATTGGCATCTTGTTTGTTTAAGACAGTGGGAGAATAATTTTTCAGATTCTTGTGTTCAACGTATACAGAATGTGTTGCCTTGTTTAGATGGCCACACACATTCATAAAGGAAGATAAAATCTTGCTTTCAAATCCTACGAGAATTTAATCTAATTTTGGTGGGGGGAGGGTACGGTAGGCCAAATTCTTCCAATAGGAAATATGACAATAGTATTTTATGGCCTTTCGTAAGGCTTCGTCAAGTATTTATGCAGTTCACAATACTTGGGGATTACAGAGACTAGGTAAGTGCAAAGTGTTGTTACAAAGGAATAACTTGTCTAAAAGAATGGGATTTAAGTAGACTTACAAAGGTTTGACATTACTTGTGAGAAGGGAAGTTAGAGCTATTACTGACTGACTGATATCCAATAAATAAGTGAAAGAGCAGCAACACGGCATTCATCATTCAAGTGATGCTTCTGCTTGCTCTCTATACGGTGATGGCAAAATAATCCAGTTAGCCCCCAATGACAGGATGCTGCCTGTTGTGTTTGCAGACATTAGGAGGAATCCCATGGCAAGCATATTTCCAGCGAGTTCTTTCCTCATCTTCTGCCACATATGCTCAAGTTCTCTCATTTCTGGCTGCTTTTGGCTGTCTTGTGATGGCTCTTCCTGCAGTACTCATTGGTGCGATTGGAGCATCTACAGGTAAATGTACAGTACAATGAATATAAAATTAATAGTACAATAAATGTGTGAAAACCCTACAAAGCTTATGTTAGATATAATCTAGCTAGGTGACATCATTAATCAACTCATGACTTCTGCAACAGGGCACTATGCTGAAAAAAAATATTATGGAATATTGCTCCAAGGGGAAATTGCCCCTACCCCAGTGGCTGAGATTAACTCATTTTGCACATTCTAGGTACCTACAGACGTAACATTTCTATTTAATGTTTGAGTTGGATTCTGGTACTTTTATTTGGTCCTAACAGTAATAATAAGGAGCAGCTGATGGAACTGGAATTGTTTAGCTTGGAGAAAAGGAGGCTGAGGGGAGACCTTACTGCTCTCTACAACTGCCTGAAAGGAGGTTGTAGAGAGGTGGGTGTCGGTCCCTTCTCCCAGGTAACAAGTGATAGGATGAGAGGAAATGGCCTCAAGTTGCACCATGGGGAGGTTTAGATTGGATATGAGGGAAAATTTCTTCACCAAAAGGGTTGTCAAACATTGGAACAGGCTGCCCAGGGAAGTGGTTGAGTCACCATCCCTGGAGGTATTTAAAAGACAGGTAGATGTGGTGCTGAGGGATGTGGTTTAGTGGTGGTTTTGACAGTGTTAGGTTGATGGTTGGACTTGATGACCTTAAAGCTCTTTTCCAACCTAAATGACCAAGATTTATCAGGAATTCCTTATCTTAACCAAAACATCCTTATCAAGGTCTTTGTAATGGTGAGAATGATCCCCATCACAGTGACTGTGTAGCTAAAGTGTTTGTTAGAAATGTTTAACACATGGCTTTGAGTTCTGAGTCTGTAATCCAAGAGTATAGTTAAACACATCACAAAGAAACATGGGTCCAAGTCTTGTTTTATTGAGGAAAATGACATTTACGAGAAATGCAGAGTTTTAATATTAAGCTTCCTACTGGATAACCACAGACTGAGGTCAGACTTAGCCTAGAGGTAAGGAAAAATGCTGAGCAGAACTAAATCTGCCAAACAGAAAGCAGTGGGGCAGTGCCTCTCTGGCATTCCGTTGGCCTGGCCCTAGTAACAGTCTGGTCATTAAATGTGAATGAAAATGTGGCAATATGAATAGCTCACTCGCTACACATGAAGTCAAGAGATGCTGTAGCTGATGACCGCTAATGTCACTAATGACATACTGATGTCCATATTGCAGCCTGGAATGAGACTGAGTATGGTGTTCCTGACCCCATGACTAAAAAAGAAGCAGATATGATTTTACCAATTGTGCTCCAGTACCTTTGCCCAGTCTATATCTCGTTCTTTGGCCTCGGTGCTGTATCTGCTGCTGTGATGTCGTCAGCTGACTCTTCAATCTTATCAGCAAGTTCTATGTTTGCTCGGAACATTTACCAGCTTTCCTTTCGGCAAAATGTGAGATTTTATTTTCATTATTTATTTTAGAGAAAATTTTCAGTAAGACCTTAACTAGGTGATGCATAAGCTGGAATTTCATAATGAAACACTTCTTTCACATTCCTGCACATGACTAGAAAAAGTATAGCATTTCATTCCTTACAATATATTGAAAAAAACTGAAAGTCATAAAAATATTTATGGTTGTGACTGATAATAGAGGTGAAAAAGCTAGCTCAGGGGAGGGAGCTTTCCAGGGTTCTCATGGCACCAGAGTTTGTCCAAACAGCTCTTAATTATTGCTGCAACCATAAGTTTTACTTAAATCCTTAACAAAATGAGACATCTTTCTGAATTATTGATTTATCAGGAAATCATTTGACAACAGGGTTAGTGGATTGGAGGTTTTCTTAGGAAATGGAGAAGAAATTCTGACACTGACAGTTTTTTCTGGTTGAGCCATATTGTGCTTATATTTAAAAGCTATTTCTAACACTCTGCTGTTGTTTTTTCCTTTGACACTTTATCAAACTTTTCCTTATGCTCAATGATCAATGACTTTGGGAATGGCAATCATAACCCTTGGGGTTTTTTTTCTGCACTTAAGATGGAGATAGAGACAGAGATAGTAATTTGTACTTATTATTGAATATGTCATGCAAAATTTCCTTTTAAGATGCAGACATGCATATATTACCACGAAAAAAACACCTAACACTGCCCTTTTTTTGCAGGCTTCAGACAGGGAAATTGTGTGGGTCATGAGAATCACTGTTTTTCTGTTTGGAGCATCAGCAACAGCAATGGCACTGCTAGCTTCATCAGTGTACGGCCTGTGGTACCTCAGCTCTGATCTTGTTTATATCATCATATTCCCCCAGCTCCTGTGTGTGTTATTTATTAAAGGAACCAACACCTACGGTGCCATTGCAGGATATTTATTTGGCCTTGTTCTCAGAATAACTGGAGGAGAACCGTACCTCTACCTTCAGCCCTTGATCTACTATCCTGGCTGCTATCCAGATGAAAATAATATCTATATCCAGCGATTCCCATTTAAAACACTCGCTATGCTTACCTCCTTCTTTACTAACATTATAGTCTCCTACTTAGCCAAATACTTATTTGAGAGTGGGACTTTGCCACCAAAGCTGGACTTCCTTGATGCTGTTGTTGCCAGGTACAGTAGAGAACACATGGACAAAGCAACTCTTGTAAAAAGTGACAATATTGTATTAAACGAACTGGCACCTGTGAATCCACGACACAGTCTAACTTTGAGCTCAACTTTCACAAACAAGGAAGCCTTCAATTACGTTGATTCGAGTCCAGAGCTGTCCAACGCTGAAGATAATTAAGAAATCTGGTAGCCACAGGCAAAGCAATGTGAAGCAGGATATTCTACAAAGAATGGTAAGAGGCATTTTATCAGAAGAAAAGCAAGAACTGGGAATAAAATGCAGCTGCACAATTCTTTAAGTTGTTTCTAGGAGCAGGAGTATCCCATGGGAGGAACTCTTTTCTGTTCTTACGTAACATGTTGGATTAGATCATAGAGTGTTTACCAAAAGATACACTCAGATTTCATTCTATCCACCCAGAACTATATAGTGTGTAATTAAAAAAATATTTACAATTGAAAATATATGTAGCTGAAAAAGTGCAACAGTTATTTAGGTAGGACATCATATGAAGAGATTATAATGCAGTCACTCTGAAATACTATCAGTAAACATTTTATTGGCATTAAGTGAAAATATATTGTCACAGCTATAAGTGATTTATTACTAAGGAGCTAGTTGCTTGAGCAAAGACAGATAACTTCCCTGGGTTTTTGGTCTAATCATTCTTTTTCCTCATAAAGAAATCCAAATAACACAAATCTAGTATTTTAATGTTTGTATAAGACGGCAAAATGTGCAAATAGTAATAAATTCCTTATAGGAGTGCTAAACATCATATATTAATTAAAAAAATGTTAAAATGAAGGCACTAGTTTAAAACTATGCTATACCTAATGCAAGACGATCTTAAACAAAGTATATTACTCTAGGTGTTCTTTTTATCCTGTGGTTAGTGGCTGTCACCAGTGGAGGATAACAAAATTTTCAAAGCAATAATTGGAATTGAAACTCAGCTTGTGAAAAATGACAGAACTCTTACAAACTAAATAGAGCTTTGCAATGTTAAGAAAAGAAGCCTTCTCTTGACTCATCATCAAAATGAACACTAAGCAAATTGCTCTGACACCAAGCAACTGCAGCAATGAAACAAATATTAAAAAATAAGGAGAGTCAACAAGGCTTGAAAAAACATCTGAGAGGGTTTTCAATGGGGAAGAATTCCATTTTTCACTTAATAAAAAAAAGTATTCTCAAAGACGTCAAAAAGCATTTTGGGGTGGACTTGCTGGGATTACTCTGGAAAGTGCAGATTTTCCATGGAACATCACATTTTCTCAAAAATTTGATTTCCCATGGGAAAAACTGGTTTGCTGGACAGCTTTCAACATCTGTAAGAGCCTGCCTCCAAACGCAGCAGCGGCTTGGAGGGGAACTGGAAGGAAAGCCAAACCCACAAGCATAGTGAAAGGCACAGCAGTGTCTTCCACTAAATACTAGACCCCTTCATTAAAAGCCGTCCTCCTGAGCCATCACGGTGACCCTGCAGAGTACCAGCAGTGGCCAGGCACAAACGAGACTTCACTTGTGAATGGCAACACTGGCCAGAAGCAGCAAAGCAGGGTGGGATGAGGCCTCTTCCAACTTTGCCCTGGCCAGCAAGTAACACGCAATGTCACTTCCATTTGCCCACAGCCGAGGTCAGTGTGTCTGTCCCCATTGGTACGTGCCTTTCACAATGGGAGATCTAATAGCTAGATTTCTATACAATTAAGAGTTATGCTCCAGTAATTCTTTTTAATATCTACGCATGACGCAAAATGTTCAACCGAAATCCAGATATCCTCCTGTTGCTGGTGACTGGTGAGATTTCTTCTTTTGCGTTCACAGCGCAAGGAGCTATGCTGGAGGACAGGAGATGTAAGAATAGGTTTTGCTGCTAAAGGAAGAAGCCATCAACTTGTGCATTCAATGTTAACATAAACTTTCACAAGGTTGAATCCTTAGATATGTTTTTGCTCCTTTTGTGGAGTTTTAACAGCATATATATATATATTTTATACGTAGAGAAAATTAGTTTTAGAGATGTTGATTTTTTTTCTCCATACACTGCATTTAAAAATAACACTGCATCTCAGTTCTGAATATGCATTGTGAACTGTGGTACTACTGTGCTAACAAATATTGAGTATGCTCTGGGGGGAGGGAATCAAAATCAAGTTCTGCACTAAACACCCAGAAGACCCAATATAGCAAAGAAATGAAAAATTCCTGCAGGGTGACTGAACGAGCCACCAATGAAATTCAGGGTGCTGAGGATCTCACAAACCGGACATGAGCCCAGCGGTATTTGTTCCCCCATGAACCACAGAAAAGAAGAGGAAAGAGATGGTATGGAAGAAAAAGAGGGGAGAACAGAGCCACTGCTGAATTATTACCCATTTCTGCCCCAAATCCATTAGCCTGAATTCCTTCTCCACCAAATATCGCACCACGGTTTTGCCACCCTACATAGTGAATGCCTTACGCTGCAGTTCCAAATTAAGTCAGGGGATTTCATTTTACAGCCACCTGTAGGTCTTCCTGAAAATTTGCTTACTTGTTTTTTTTTTTCCTTATTAATTTTGACTACGAACTGCTAGATTTGCACTATAAGAAGATGCATAATGGCCAGGCGCTATGAGTACAGCAGCATTTCTGTATTATTTATTTCAAAAATCCCAGTAGAGGAAGGAGAAGGAAAGGAGAAGGGGATTCAGCTGAAATATTTTAAGAAATTTTGACTGAAAAATAAAAATCTTTCCTTCTCCCATGGATTCCCTTGTTACCATAAAAACATAAAGGCTTTTAAAATGTTCAAAATGAAAAGGTTAAGTGAAAAGTTAAAATGCATCAGTCCAAACATTTCAAACCAGATGCTTTCAACATTGTCAGAATATTTTATACTGTTTATGTGATTGAATATTTTTGTGAAATCACTGTGATTTCACAAAGTATTCCTGTTTAGATGGAACTATGCATTCGCTGGTGGAAAATGGTTCCAGCAAAGTTTTCCAGTCCTCTCTGCTGAGACTGAAAAGTTATTGCACTTTTACAAGCAGCACATCATGGAGTCTTTATTTTGCAAATGAGAGAATTGAAGACTGTTCATCATGAGACCATAATTCTGCTTTCCACATACCACGTCTGTGTGTGTGTCTTTGGATGAGTCCAACACGGGCTGCCATGGTTGTGGTGATGGGCTGCATAGTGGACAGGAGAAGTCCAAAAGCCAAACTAAAAAGCCCTGGGCAAAGTCTGTTTACAAGTTTTATTGCCTTAGTTCAGCCACCCTACCATTAAATTTATACAAAGCTCTTCATACAACCAAAGGCCATATCTATGATTGATAGCTGGGGGTGGGGGGAAAGAGAGAAAAAGAAAAGAACAAAATACAACCAGGTTGCTTCCACAAAAAGATGCCAACAGGACGTGATTCTTTGTGTAAACTTTATTTCCATTGGAATCATCAGATGCTCCTTCCCCACTTTTGCAATTTGTAGACAGCAGTACTGTGCACTAAATTAGGTCTATAATCAGTGAAGCAAACAGCTAATTTTCAGACACTGAGGTTATTGTTTCTGAGCCTACAATTTCTAGATAAAATGTTCATATCACGATCATACATTTTACTTTCATATTCTTAACATTTGTGAATAACACTTATTTGACAGGGTTTTTTACCTCCTTTGCATGAGATGTGTTCATAAAATCAAGGTTAATAACATAGCTGAGATGTCAAAAAAAGTTACGATTTCATCTATATTTGTCCATATGGGATGGTATATGTATTATAAATAAAACATACTTTTGTGAACCTGAACTGAATGTAAACATTAAGTGGATCAAATGAAGTAAAGTAAAAGATTTAGTCTTTTATTTTCATATAGTACAACAACTTAGGATTTCAAATATAAGTATCATAGGAAAAAAACTTACTCATTTTTCCTTCTGCCCTTCAAGCGTGTTTGATCAAGTGCTATGTGCAGTTAGACAGTAAGTTATTGTAAGTCTGCTATTAATCAGGGCAGTATTTGTGGATGTTGTTAAAAAAAAAAAGTATATTTTTGTCTGTGTCAGAAATGTTATATTATGACTATACCTAACAAAGCAGATAGAAAGCGTAATAGAAATATATGTTTTAACTTCATTTGTATTGTATTCAATAGTGCCCATGCAATTCAGGAAAATACTGTCTGGTTTGGGGTCTGTTTTGTCCATCTATTAAAAATAAAGACTTTTATTTTATTATCACTCGGCATCACCTGAAGTTTTGTGTCTGCAGAGCCCAGGGGATCAGCAGGGCCACCATGGCTACAGCCCTGCCCAAAACCTGGTTCCCATGTTGGAAACAGGCCCCTCATGTCAGTCATCTCCTCCTTGTCCTCACAGCCACAAAGAAGAGCAGAGCTCCCTGAGCTGTAGGAGAATCTACATCCAGCAGGACTCCTTCCTGCAGACCCCCTTGCCAGGGACCTTTCTCTTGGGGGTGTCGTACCAGGACAGGGGCTGTTGTTTGGGCTGCAGAGTTGGCAAAGAGCATAAAAGGTGCTACAGGAGCAGGAATGCATGTCCCTAAGTTTGCAGCTGGCTTCTACCTTTGGTGTGAGCAGAGTGGAGCAAGGGTTTGATAGTTTTTCCCTTTGTAGTGGGTCATAAAGTCATCTTGGGCATTGCAGGTGTTATAAACACAGTTGTTTAGAAATCAAAATTGTAGACGACTGAAAGCTAAATCTGTGCTTTTATCCTTCTGTTAAGAGTTTGATCTAATGTCCGCTGAAGTCAAAGAAAAGATAGGGAAGATACAAATGGGTGGCTATCCAAATGCTACTATAATGACACATGCCAGAAGTACAGTGCATTTATCCCCCAGATGCTTTGCAAAAATACATGGGCAATCCTGTCTACTCGTGGATGGGGAAAATAAGGCACACTGGCTCATTTTCCAGGGCACTGAGGTGCTCACTCATGGAATGAAGCACAGGCTGGGATTTTCAAGCAATGTCAAATAGTGTAGACATTTCCGTGAGGCCGTAACACTCTGGTCTCTATTGCAATTCTGGAGTTTGACCCCTAAATACATCTTTGAAAAACTGAAGCATGTTTTAAGAGCCCTGATATCTCAGAACTTGTATCTCAGAATGAAAGCAAGTCCATAACCCTGTGTATTCAAAAAGGCAAAAAAAAGCATAAAGCAAGAGCATGATGATGATTGCCTTGAAAACATTAACGAACAGTACCGCCACATGACATCATAGGTAAAATGACATGTGAGGGTCAGCTGTGGCCAAAGCCATTACAGTAGGCAAAACCCTACTTGGGAGACTCTATTTGGAAATCACTCTTGAAAGTTTCTTAGGGTTTTTTTAAACAATAATAGCTTATTTTTTATAAAGAATAATTTAGGAATCATTTTTCCATATTTTTCTGTCAAATTTACAAAAGGGACAGTGGAGAATCACAGAATCACAGAATGGTAGGGGTTGGAAGGGACCTTTGGAGATCACCTAGTCCAACCCCCCTGACAAGGCAGGTTCACCTACAGTACGTTGTACAAGATTGTGTCCAGGCAGATTTTGAATATCTCCAGAGAAGGAGATATTCAAGCAGAGCCTCTCTGGGCAGCATGTTACAGTGCTCTGCCACCCTCAAAGGAAAGAAGGTTTTCCTCATGTTTAGATGGAATTTCCTGTCTTCCAGTTTGTGCCCATTGCCCCTTGTCCTGCCACTGGGCACCACCGAAAAGCATCTGGCCCAATCCTCTTGACACCCACCCTTTAGATTTTTATAAGCATTGACAAGATCCCCTTTCGGTCTTCCCTTCTCCAGGCTAAACAGACCCAGGTCTCTCAGCCTTTCCTCACAAGAGTGGGGCTCTGTTCCCTTCATCAGCTTTGTAGCCCTCCACTGGACTCTCTCCAGCAGTTCCCTGTCTTTCTTGAACCGGGGAGCTCAGAACTGGACACACTACTCCCGATGGGGCCTCACCAGGGCAGGGCAGAGCAGGAGGATGATGTCCCTCAACCTGCTGGCCATGCTCTTTTTTAAAGCACCCCAGGAGACTGTTGACGCGGAAGGCTCGGACACGCAGACCAGTGTGATCAGGTTAATGCCAATTTATTGTCCGGATAGTTCAGCTTTTATAAGCATCATAGTTCCGTATCACGCACCAACAAATTTCTGATTGGTCTTACGAGTTATACATGCAATAAATCATTGGATAAACATTATGTTCACACACCCCACACCTGCCCCAAGCCTGTTTATTATTGACTAAAATACTATGCTCTTTGTATCTTTTTGAACATTCCAAAAACAGAAGCAGCTACTGCCTAATTATACGATACTGCTACTATCTAACTGTGGGAACAGTGGAGCTGGGCTGGGGGAGAGTCAATCCAGCAGGTGCCCCATGCCCAGCTGCAGAAAACAGCCAGAGACGACCTTGGTCAATTAAAGNCCCAACCTGTACTAGTGCGTGGGGTTATTCCTCCCCAGTTGCAGGATCGTACGCTTGCCCTCATTGAACTTCATTAGGTTCCTCTCTGCCCAACTCTCCAGCCTGTCCAGGTGTCGCTGAATGGCAGCACACCCTTCTGGTGTGTCAGCCACCCCTCCCAGTTTTGTGTCTTCAGCAAACTTGCTGCCCCTCATCCAGGTCATTGATGAATATGTTGAACAAGTCTGGACATAGTAGTGACCCCTGGGGAACACCAGTAGTTACAGGCCTCCAACTAGGCTTTCTGCCACTTTCTGCCACTGATCACAACCCTCTGAGCTCTGCCATTCATCCAGTTCTCAACGCACCTCACCGTCTGCTCATCTAACCCACACTACCTAAGCTTGCCTATGAGGATGTTATGAGAAATCAATGGGTAGAGAAATGGGTAAAGGTCTTTGTTGTAAGCATTTTTAATCAATATTGAATACTGAACCAATTGTGTTCCACCACAGCCACACAAGGACTGATGGCAAGTAAATACCAAGCAATTATATGGAATGTATGAATTCTCATTCTCTTTAAATTACATTTAGTTGACAAGTGCAGTTTGAAATCCATAAAAAAGGGACTAAAAAAAAACGCAAATGCTGAGCAGTTTTCCCCTTGAAAAGAGTGAACCTGGGTAGACCCAAATTCCACAAAGTCTTCCCATCTAGGACAGTATCAACTTTCCCCTGGAAATGCTGGAGAACCATTACACCATGCTTGGAAGACACTTCAAAGGAGTTTAAAGAAGGCAATGTTAATACATGAAACAAGGCACAGAATTGTTCCCAGGTCATTAAAGTGGTCTCCTGCCCTTTTTTGGCTCAAGCCAAGTGTCAATCTCACAGACAGGTGCCCAGGCACAGCTTGAGGGCTGAACTGCTCCAAGGGCTGCAAGGGGCTTTTCCCAGCAGGAGCTTTGCAAGCCACCTCATCCTTTGCTAGGCTACCAGGGATTGCAAGTGTAGCCTCATGGTGGATGGGTTCAGTGCCCAGAAACATACCTGAGCACCTTCAGTTTAGTGGTGAGGTTACAGCCTTGGAGTTTTCCACTCCTACTTGGCCTTCTGGGCTTCCTTTGGGGACAAAGGAGACAATCTGATACTTATCAACATGACATTTCCTGCAGAAATGGACCAAAACC